>OFHU01000187.1:0-82711 GCA_900245905.1 Lacerta viridis
TATTTTGTTTCGACTATGGCAGACCAACACGGCTACCCACCTGTAACCAAGCTCGTTCGTCTGCTTTCTGTGCAAAACAACCAGAAAGCAACACATTGGGCTACATTTGGACCTTCTAGGTTTCAATCCACCTGATTTGTGTGACTACGTTTCGGCACCACCAGAGCACCAAACTGAGTGCAGGAAGTGTGCCTACACATTGTCACCTCCCCAACACCAAAGTAAGTGAAGGAAGCATGACCCAAGCTGGTTCGTCTGATTTCTTTGCAAATCAACCAGAAAGCTGCACATTGGACTTCGTTTGGGCTTGCTAGGTTTCAATCTGCCTGATTTGCGTGACTATGCATCTGCACCACCACAGCAACAAACTGAGAACAGGAAGTGTGCCTCCACTTTGGCACCTCCGCAACACCAAAGTAAGTGAACGAAGCATGAACCAAGCCTGTACGTCTGCTTTCTGTGCAAAGCAACCAGAAAGCTGCACATTGGGCTACGTTTCGACTTGCTAGGTTTCAATATGCCTGATTTGCGTGACTACGCTTCGGCACCACCACAGCACCAAACTGAGCGCAGGAAGTGTGCCTACACTTTGGCACCTCCACAGCACCAAAGTAAGTGAAGGAAGCATAATCTAAGCTCTAATCTAAGCATAATCTAAGCTCGTTCTTCTGCTTTCTATGCAAAGCAGCCAGAAAGCAGCACATTGGGCTACGTTTCGACTTGCTAGGTTTCAATCTTCCTGATAGCATGACTACGGTTCGGCACCACCACAGCGCCAAACTGAGTGCAGGAAACGTGCCTACACTTTGGCACCTCCACAACAACAGAGTAAGTGAAGGAAGCATGACTACGGTTCGGCACCACCACAGCGCCAAACTGAGTGCAGGAAACGTGCCTACACTTTGGCACCTCCACAACAACAGAGTAAGTGAAGGAAGCATGATCCAAGCTCGTTCATCTGCTTTCTGTGCAAAGCAACCAGAAAGCAGGACATTGGGCTACGTTTGGACTTGCTAGGCTTCCATCTGCCTGATGTTCGTGACCACGCTTCGGCACCACCACTGCACGAATCTGAGCACAGCAAACATGCCTACACTTTGACACCACCACAGCATTTGGACTTGCTAGGTTTCCATATGCCTGAAAGCATGACTACGGTTCGGCACCTCCACAACACCAAAATAAGTGAAGGAAGCCAAGTTGAGTGTATCTGGGTGAAAATTAAGGGAGAGCAAAATAACAGTGATCTCATTGTGGGAGTTTACTATAGACCCCCAAGCCAAACTGAGGACCCAGATGATGCCTTCCTGGAACTGATGACCAAGCATTCAGAAGGAAGTGAGATAGTAGTAATGGGGGATTTCAACTACCCTGATATTTGTTGGATGTCAAACTCAGCCAAGAGCATAAGGTCGAACAGATTCCTCACTGGCCTTGCAGACAATTTCATTGTCCAGAAAGTGGGAGAAGCAACAAGAGGATCAGCCATTTTAGATCTGGTCCTAACCAATAGTGATGACCTGGTTAGTGGGGTAGAAGTGGCAGGATCATTAGGTGGGAGTGACCATGCTCTACTGGAGTTTATTATACAGCGGAAAGGAGCAACCAAGCATACTAAGACTCAAATTCTAGACTTTAAGAAAGCCGACTTCAGAAAACTTAGGGAAATGCTGGGTGAAATCCCATGGACAGAAATACTAAAAGGGAAGGGAGTTCATGATGGTTGGGAGCTTGTTAAAAGGGAGATATTAAAAGCACAACTTCAGGCAATACCAGTGAGACGGAAACATGGAAGGTGCCTAAAGAAGCCAGGGTGGCTATCTAAAGAACTTTTAATTGAGTTAAGATTTAAAAGGGATATGTACAAAAAATGGAAAAAGGGGGAAACCACCAGAGAGGAATTCAAACAAATAGCCAGCACGTGTAGAGACAAAGTCAGAAAAGCTAAAGCACAGAATGAACTCAGGCTTGCTAGAGAGGTTAAAAGCAACAAAAAGGGCTTTTATGGGTATGTCCGTAGCAAAAGGAAGAACAAGGAAACAGTGGGGTCACTTAGAGGAGAAGATGGTGAAATGCGAACAGGGGACAGAGAAAGGGCAGAACTCCTCAATGCCTTCTTTGCCTCAGTCTTCTCCAAGAAAGAAAACAATGCCCGACCTGAAGAATATGGAGCAGATGATTCAGCAGGGGAAACACAGCCCAGAATAAGTAAGGAGGTAGTACAAGAATACTTGGCTAGTTTAGATGTATTCAAGTCTCCAGGGCCAGATGAACTACATCCAAGAGTATTAAAAGAACTGGCAGAGGTGATTTCAGAACCACTGGCAGTAATCTTTGAGAATTCCTGGAGAACAGGCGAAGTGCCAGCAGACTGGAGGAGGGCAAATGTTGTCCCTATTTTCAAAAAGGGGGAAAGAGAGGACCCAAACAATTACCGCCCAGTCAGCCTGACATCAATACCAGGAAAGATTCTAGAGCAGATCATTAAGCAAACGGTCTGTGAGCACCTAGAAAGGAACGCTGTGATCACTAAAAGTCAGCATGGGTTTCTGAAAAATAAGTCATGTCAGACTAACCTGATCTCATTTTTTGACAGAATTACAAGCCTGGTAGATGAAGGGAACGCTGTGGATATAGCCTATCTTGATTTCAGCAAGGTGCCCCATGATATTCTTGTAAAGAAGCTGGTAAAATGTGGGCTAGACAATGCTACCATTCAGTGGATTTGTAACTGGCTGACTGACCGAACCCAAAGGGTGCTCATCAATGGCTCCTCTTCATCCTGGAGAGAAGTGACTAGTGGGGTGCCACAGGGTTCTGTCTTGGGCCCAGTCTTATTCAACATCTTCATCAATGACTTGCATGATGGGCTTGAGGGCATCATGATCAGGTTTGCAGATGACGCCAAATTGGGAGTGGTGTCTAATACCCAAGAGAGGACAGGATCACACTTCAAAACGAAACAAAATAGAAAATTCTTTCCAGTAGGTTTCGACTATGGCAGACCAACACGGCTACCCACCTGTAATACTTCAAAATGACCTTAACAGATTAGAGAACTGGGCCAAAGCAAACAAGATGAATTTTAACAGGAGAAATGTAAAGTACTACACTTGGGCAAAAAAATGAAAGGCACAAATACAGGATGGGTGACACCTGGCTTGAGAGCAGTACATGTGAAAAGGATCTAGGAGTCTTGGTAGACCACAAACTTGACATGAGTCAACAGTGTGATGCAGCAGCTAAAAAAGCCAATGCAATTCTGGGCTGCATCAATAGGAGTATAGCATCTAGATCAAGGGAAGTAATAGTACCACTATATTCCTGCTCTGGTCAGACCTCACCTGGAATACTGTGTCCAGTTCTGGGCACCACAGTTCAAGAAGGATACTGACAAGCTGGAACGTGTCCAGAAGAGGGCAACCAAAATGGTCAAAGGCCTGGAAACAATGCCTTATGAGGAACGGCTTAGGGAGCTGGGTATGTTTAGCCTGGAGAAGAGAAGGTTAAGGGGTGATATGATAGCCATGTCATATAGAGGAGGGTGAAAGGTTGTTTTCTGCTGCTCCAGAGAAGCGGACACGGGCAATGGATTCAAACTACAAGAAAGAAGATTCCACCTAAACATTAGGAAGAACTTCCTGACAGTGAGAGCTGTTCGCAGTGGAATTTGCTGCCAAGGAGTGTGGTGGAGTCTCCTTCTTTGGAGGTCTTTAAGCGGAGGCTTGACAGCCATCTGTCAGGAATGCTTTGATGGTGTTTCCTGCTTGGCAGGGGTTGGACTGGATGGCCCTTGTGGTCTCTTCCAACTCTATGATTCTATGAAAAACGTTTTCCAAATTCAAGTTTAGTATTTGATTGGCAATTTCTTTCTGTGACAGAGAAATAAGTTTGAAATTCATATCAGAAATGCGCTTAAGGATGAGCACTTCACTCTGAATTTCATCACAGGAAATATGTTTCGATTATCGCAAGTGAAACTGAGTGCATTTTTGTATCAGTTCGTCTTCATCGAACTGTTGGAGGTTCCACAAAAAATCGAAAAGTTCACATATTTCCCTAACAGCAGAAAATCGCTGTGTTAGTCCAACAATAACAAAATCAATTATTTTGAAGAATACTCTGGTCTTTTTCAGCATCCTCTTGAGTAAGACATCCCCTGCGAGTAATAAAAGTATCTAAAACACCTACTTTGACTGATACATGTTGACATTCTTGAAGTACGGTATGTTATTCCATTTCTCTCTAAAATTCGAAATGTCTGTACGCAGTTGATCTATGTTGTCCCTTTCAACATCAATGTGGCATTGCATGATTCTATTACCAAGTTTATCTCATGTATCATTGTGAGAAGTTTGATCCAAATACTTGACCTTACAACACATTCAAAAGTGTTCAAATATTTTTTTATTCCCCGAACATCAGCTTTACATTCTGCAGTTAAATTTTTAAATTCACTGATCTCAGATACTGCGGTTAGAATACCATCAAAATGGTTTGCAATTGGTTTTACACTATCAATTCTTGCTGACCATCTTGTTTTCGAGACTGCATGAAGTGAGGCAGGAACATTTTTCTTCAGTACCTCCCAACGTGAAGGGCTTGCACTGAAGACATTGAACATTTTCTGAATGGTTCCAAAGAAGGTAATAGCTTCGTTACAGGCTTCAGCGCAATTGGTACCAACGAGATTCAGAGTATGATAGGCACAACTAGAGAAAATACAGTTCTCATTCTTTCCATTAAGGATAGCCTGCACACCTGCATACTTTCCAGCCATGTTAGACCCATGCTTGACCCACACAGTCTTGAAAGTTCAAATTGAGCCTCTCTAAGACTTCTAATATTTCAGTGGCAATTTCTTCTCCAGTCTTTAAGGAAAATTCATGAAAACCAAGAAAACGCTCTTCAATTACAAAACTTTTAGATTCCCTCCTCACATATCTGATGATGAATAATACATTGGTACCTCGCAAGACGAATGCCTCGCGCAACAAAAAACTTGCTAGACGAAAGGGTTTTGTGATTTTTTAGGTGACTCGCAAAACGAAATTTTCTATGGCCGTGACTTGCAAAATGAGGCATTCGTTTGTTGAGCTGGTCAACAACATAATTGTCAACTGCAGAACCACACAGAACAGCTCTACTTGACATTTTCCACGCAATATAGTTTTCTTTATGCAAATTAGAATTTCCATGGTTGGAATGCAATCCTTTAATCTTCTCCATCCTTTCTCTATACCCCATCCTGGATGATCTGTTAATGCACTCACATTAATCATAACTGCCCCCTTAGAGAACAAAAAACAAGGTACACAATATAGTGATTGCTTAACTTGGCTCCAACACAACCAGTCTCGTTTATGTTTTTCACAATTTTTCATTATTACAGTAAAAAAGACGACTTGGAAATGAATTATTGTCCTTATCACTCAAAGCATTCATTGGTACCTCAAAGTCCTGAACTTTTAAAAGTCTCTCAGTATCATTTCTATTCCTCTTATTAATTAATCCAATAATGATTTGTGGCTGTGGGGCAGGGATTATTTCAACTGAAGATTCTGTATTATTATCTTCAGATTGTTGAGAAGGTGCTTGTAGTTCCACGGCTCGCTCTATTGATTGATCACCAGTTTCTTCGATCTTATTAACCTCTATAACAGAAGTTGCTGATTCAGCAAGATGATTAACAGGGTTGACTTGTTGTTGACTTCTGACTATGAATGCAGTAATAGATTTTGATTGTTTTACAGCTTCATCTTGTTGTTTAGCGCGTTTTCTCTTTGATGCACCACTTTAGAACTTCCTCCCTGTGGTACTCATGTCTGCGATCTACGGAACTGTTCTGCAAAAATCTGTAAAAAAATTAAAACTCTGTAATCTGGCTGAAGTGTGTTGTCTGTCAGAACCTCATGAGTACATTAGGACTATCTAGAGTAATTTAAGCCCTGGCTTGTGATACCATTTGTGATACCCCCACCTGCTTCCCGCCCCCGGTGCCAGAGCATGAAGCTCCGCCACTGAATGAAACTAAGGAATGGGGGCTCCAGATTTGATGGGGAGCAATAGGCATGTGGGGGAACTTTGCCTTCACCCTGTTTCCCCTAAGAATCACGCCTCCCCTCTCCTTGCTGCTTAGCCAACCAGCCCCTCACCAGCCTCGGTTTCCCCACAATGCTGTTCCTAAGTGCTACGTGACAACCGCATCCCCCCCCCCCGTCCCCATTCCTTTCACAGACATCGGGGCTGCATGAGTGGAGAGCTGATTTTGCTGAGAAGCACCTCCCCCCCAATCCACCCTTTTCGCTTTCTTTCTCCTTCTCCACCAGCGTCTCCCTCCCTCCCTCCCTCTCTTTTTTTGCCCTTTCAGACATGCCTACATTTGGTGTGCCCGGAAACTGTCTGCTGGGGCTGCATTTCTCTCTCCCCCCTTCTCCCTCCCCCTCCCTCCCCCTCCTGTGCGGCTTTTGTGAATGCCACCAGCTTACATTGAGGAGGGGGGATGGGGGAGCAAGCGGTGGAGGAAGCATCTCTTGGTACGGGATCCACCGTGTGGCACCAGTGGCAACACCAGCGATGGAAGCCACCGCTTGGCACAGCGCATCCCATCACTGGCGTTGATGTTGACACTGTGCACACCGAGTGGCAGCTTCTGATATTGTCAGTGCTGTGCACAAAGCATTACATGCCGCTTGGAACACGAGCGAGAAACCTGTGTGGCCGACATTTTGTCACCCCCACCCAGGGTGGCACCAGGGGCAGACTGCTCCCACTGCACTCACTTTGGTACACCCCTGGGCACACAGCCAAGCCTTTGCCTGGACATGCTGCGCCTTCCAAATGTTCATCACAAGACAGTTTGTGCATCTCTGAGTTTCCTTGCCACATGTGCCTCCAAAAACCACCATTCTTTCCAGGAAGTATTTGAACAGCTCAACCCTCAACTCACATACATGACATCATCATGACATGCATGATTATATAGCGTCATTCTTTATACTATGCATATCTGATTGGCATACATACCCACCTGATCTTGGATTCTTGCAAAATAAATGGACAGCATTGCTGTCCAGAAACTACAACTCCCATCTACCCTAATCAGCATAGTCAGGGATGATGGGAGTTGCTGTTCAACCACATCTGGAGGGCATCAGTTTCCCCATCTCTGGCATGGAAGCATGATGGGAATTAGAGTGGGTAACGATGAACTTTGAGATCTCAAACCCAGATCTCTCATTCAACACTCTGTCTGCTATGCCATACTGGAGTGAAATTGCACTGTATTCTTTGAGCCCATAGCTTGTTGGAAGATGGGTGTCAGGTTGATATCTATGAAAAGGAAAAAAAAATCCAAACAAATAAGCCTCCACTAGGGACTTCTCAGTTTATCTTCATATTCTGTGCAGTGTTTCTGTCTTATGAATCACAGCAGCTCTTTTAAAAAAGCAATCCAAACATGCCAACGTGACACTTCCTGAAAGACAACAACTTCACATTCATTCTGTTGCATACCCAGTTGAGGATTCCCCATATGTGGGCAGAGCTATACCCCTTCCTGCAGTCAGCTCCACATCCTTGGATTCTCTCAGTGGGAGATTTAGTGCTCATATGCTTCTAGGAAGGAAACAGTTAGGGAGCTGGGACTCTGCCTGAAACAGATTTAAGTGAGTAGAAATGATGCATCCACTTCCTACAGCTTCCATGGCCAATGAACCCCTTGATCCTACAAGGATCAACGATAGCTGTGATATACATCTAATGAACAATTAGCAAACAATACATCCACTTTCCCCCTTGTATATCTCAGATATCCACAGTTAGTGAAGGGTAAACTCCAGAGTGGGTGAACTAGGCAGAGTGAAGCAGTTGTCTTGGGTGGTAAGTGGTGTGCAGAGGGGCAGATGTTTGACAGTGGAATGGACTACCTCAGGAAGTTGTGGACTCTCCTTCATTGGAGGTTTTAAAGTAAAGGTTGGGTGGTCATCTGTCATGGATGCTTAAGTTGTTGCTATTTGGGTTTGAACCACCAACCTTCTGGTTTAACAGCTGGATACACTGACTCATTGTGTCACCTGACTCTTATTATTATTTATTAAATTTCTATACCACCTTTCATCTGAAGATCACAGGGCAGTTTACAATATAAAAATACAAAAATATATAACAATGCCCCCAGTATTATTATTTATTAAAGTGATGAGCAGGTGAGCCCTTAGTGTGGATTGCCTTTGGTTGGTACAGCACTGAAGTTAACAAGAGACTGTCAGCATGAGAAAAGTGTGACACACCATTACCTCAGTGGCAAGCACAACTGAAGTATTTGCAGTTGACCTATTTCTGGCTTCTTCTCTGGGAAAAACAACACATCTAACAACTTGGAACATTAGCAAGTGTTGCTTGGCCTCTCTTCCTTCTTTAAAAAAGCATTTGATGCCAATATACCTGTGTGGTGTAGTGGTTAAGAGTGGTAGGCTCGTAATCTGGGGAACCGGGTTCGTGTCTCCACTCCTCCACATGCAGCTGCTGGGTGACCTTGGGCTAGTCACACTTCTTTGAAGTCTCTCAGCCCCACTCACAGAGGAAGGGAAAGGAGAATGTTAGCCGCTTTGAGACTCCTTCGGGTAGTAATAAAGAAGGATATCAAATCCAAACTCTTCTTCTTCTTCTTGTAAAATTAATGTAGCTTCTGTTGTAAACAAAATCTGCCCTTATTCCTGGATGGAGTACACAAGAGTCCTTTGTAGGTTCTCCATAGGTAGGAGAAAATAACAGAGGCAAACCAGAGAATATTGAGAAGCAAAGCAGCTAGTAAGCCTGATCTTTATTAAAGCTGTTGCAACAGCGTGCTCCCTCACACACAGGAGAGAGGAGGAGGACCCAGAACAAAGGTGTGCCTGCCCTTATATAGACATTTTAAATTGCCTGCCCTGGAGTCCAAGACCACCCCCAGAAACACCATACATAGATCACAGAAGAGGCAGTCTACAACAGAAATCTGAGTGCGTTGTTTATCTCCTGTCTGCCAGGTTATCTGATAATGCCTTATCTGATTGCCTTTCCTGGTAGTCTGGCCATTCCTTTGAGATGGTAATCACTTAATTCCTGAGACAATGGGAAGGTTCCCTCACCCCCTCCCTCCTTGCAGAGAAACATTTGGTCAGTTTGGGAGTCAAAATGGTTTCAGAACTGTCTTCCTGTGCTGTGGTTTATATATTTATGTACATGTGGTTTATATATTTATGTACGTGTTTGCTTGGTACATTTATCAGATAAGGCATTATCAGATAACCTGGCAGACAGGAAAAGCAACATTCAAATTTCTGTTGTAGACCACCTTTTCTGTGATGTAGGTATGATGTATGGAGGGGTGGTCTTGAGCTCCAGGGCAGGGAATTTCAAAATGGCTATATAAGGCCTTGCTCGCCATTGTTAGACGTCCTCCTCCTCTCTCCTATGTGTGAGGGGAGTACTCTGTTGCAACAGCTTTAATAAAGATCAGGCTTACTAGCTGCCTTGCTTCTCAATATTTTCCGGTTGGCCTCTGTTATTTTCTCTTACCAATGGAGAACCTACAAAGGACTCTATAAGGTGATTAAGCTGGTTTACTGTCAATCATAGGAAAATCTGTCAGACTTATTTACAAAAGCGTTCCCTAGGGTGCAACATGTTGATTTGATTGCAAGACTGAATCTTGTGGACAAAGTATGTGAATAAGTTAATATTCATGTTTATACTTCTGCTCTTCTAACCTTTGGGGGAGTGTCATGAGATAAAGATTCTTGAGAGTAGAAGAAGCAGTAAGGCCTACAAGGCCTACACAATCATTTAAGCCCAAGCCTGCTAACTGCTGTTAACAGCAAACTGCTAAGTCACTGTGACTCATGACTCATCTTGGGTGATGACTCATTCTCCCTATAAAAGTAGCCAGCCTATCTATGGGCCTCAGTCAGAGAGCTGTATGGATTGTGTATGGAGTAGTCTGTGGAATAATGCTGTTGTTGCTATGTAAAGCTAAGGCAGGCAGAGTGGCTCCAGGACTCTAGACTAACTAAGACTGTGCCTCTGTGAAGAGTTAGATAGCTGCTATGAGCACTCTGCGTATGCTCTTTAACTATGCTGTTTCTGAACAAGTTTATTTTCTTCAGTAAAGTTTTATTCTGTTTATGAAGAAGACTCTGTGTTGATTAATTTACCACTGCGCGACATTATTCATAAGCAATAAAAATAAAGTTTAGGCAGAGCTCATTGTGATCCCTGAAGGCAGGCTTTTGGCTTAAAGTTACAAGTGTATAAAAACAGGTTTACCCCATAAGGCAGATGACCTGGGAGACTGTTTGGCTGGCAGCCAGCAGGTCAGTCCAGGAAGTTTGCAGGATGAAAGGAAGATGGAAAAGGAGAGAGAGTGGCAGCATGCCATGTCCTTTTACCACCCACTAGTCACATGCAAGAAAGGATGCTCTTGCTCCAGGCCAGGAGGAACAGGAGGTTTTGCCCTGCTGGACCAAAACTTCCCTTGTATGTCCACTCTAGGAAAACAAGGAATGTTGTACTTGACTGATCTCAGTGGATTACATGCTACACCAATATGGCCAACTATCTTCCATTCTTGGGCAAAGTGATTGAGTGGGTGGGTGCTGAACAACTCCAGGCATGCCTGGAAGATGTGGACCATTTGGATCCCTTCCAGTCGGGATTCTGGCCTCCTAATGGGACTGAAACTGCCCTGATTGCACTGGTCGATGATCTCCAGCAGGCTAGGGACAAGGGTGAAGGCTGTTTCCTAGTTCTGCTGGATCTCTCAGCAGTCTTTGATACCATCAACCATGACATCCTTCTGGGCCGTCTAGACTCTAGGGGAGCTAGGAGCTGGGGGCACTGTTATACAGTGGTTCCTCTCCTTTCTCCTGGGCCATGTCCAGAAAGTGGTGTTGGGGGATGAGTGTTCAGACCCCTGGGTTCTCACTTGTGGGGTGCCTTAAGGTTCCATCCTCTCCTCCATGCTTTTTAACATCTACATGAATCCACTGAGAGAGATCATCGGGGTTTGGGCTGGATGTTCATCAGTACGCAGATGATACCCAGCTCTACCTCTCTTTTGAATTGGAACCAATGAAGGCGGTGAAGGTCCTGTGTGAGTGCCTCAAGGCGGTTGGAGGCTTGAGGTTGAATCCTGACAAGACAGAAGTACTGTTTTTGGGAGACAGGGCGTGGGCAGGTATGGGGGAATCCCTGGTCTTGAATGGGGTAATTGTGCCCCTGAAGTACCAGGTGCAAAGCCTGGGAGTCATTTTGGACTTGCAGCTATCCATGGAGGTGCTGGTCAATTCTGTGTCCAGGGGAGCTGTTTACCAGCTCCATCTGGTACACAGGCTGCGACCCTATCTGCCCACAGATTGTCTCACCAGAGTGGTGCATGCTCTAGTTATCTCCCACTTGGACTACTGCAACGCACTCTACGTGACCCGGAAGGTGACCTGGAAGGTGACCTGGAAACTACAACTAATCCAGAATGCAGCAGCTAGACTGGGAGTGGCCGCCGAGACCATATAATACCAGTCCTGGAAGACCTACATTGGCTCCCAGTATGTTTCCGAGCACAATTTAAAGTGTTGGTGCTGCTGACCTTTAAAGCCCTAAACAGCCTCAGCCCAGTATACCTGAAGGAGCATCTCCACCCCCATCATTCAGCCCGGACACTGAGGTCCAGCACCGAGGGCCTTCTGGTGGTTCCCTCACTACAAGAAGTGAGGTTGCAGGCAACCAGGCAAAAGGCCTTCTTTATAGTGGTGTCTGCCCTGTGGAACACCCTTCGATCAGATGTCAAGGAAATAAACAAATACCTGACTTTTAGAAAACATATTTGAGAATTTTTAAATGTTTGATGTTTTATCATGTTTTTAATATTCTGTTGGAAGCTGCCCATAGTGGCTGGCCAGATGGGCGGGGCATATGTGGTAAAGTATTATTATTATTATTATTATTATTATTATTATTATTATTATTATTATTAAAAGCAAGGCTTTTTTCAGCCCACAGACAGTAGATAATGTAGAAAAATAAAAGTATGCAATTTTATGTTGTAATTTTATGTTGTGAACCACCCTGAGATCTACGGGAATAATAATAATAATAATAATAATAATAATAATAATAATAATAATAATAATAATAATAATATATTTATACCCCACCCTTCCCCGCCAAACCGTGCTCAGGGTGGCTAACACCAATAAAATCACAAGAAAAACATAAAACAATTCATTAAAATACAATTTAAAATTTAATTTAGGGCAGTATGAAAGTTTAATAAATAAATAAGATACATCAGGAAAGTCATATTTCATGCTTTGGTAGGGGAATAGAGTTTTTTGTATCTGACACATAAGAAATGAAATTCCACCTAAGGCATAGAAATGTCTTCTTATAAACACATAATTTGTGAGTTGTTTTTCTCTGCAATAGCTGGAGTCCACAGATTCTTGTGCCAAAATAAGACGGTTTTGTGTTTTGCAGTGCTATGATTTATTTACGTAAACCACTTTGATGAAAAGCAGAATGTAAACACATTAAATAATATATATAGGGAGACAAATCTGGGAAGAATGGGGCACAATGTTTCTGGCAGCCAGTTTAGTCCCTGGCATATCTAGGTGGGTCTGGAGAAAGTCTCCTTTCTGAAACCCTGGTGAGTCTTTCTTATGGTCTGACTCGGCATAAGGAGGCTTCCTATGTTCCATAAAGAAATAAAAAGATATAAACCTGGAGGGGTTGCACAGTGGCTAGCAAAAGAGCATCTTCTGATTGAGCAAACAATGTGATCCTCTTCATGAGGTAGAAAGACAAACAAAGAGGCCAAACCTGGGTGTTGGAGGAAGTCAAAATGCCTGGCGGCAGAGCCAGGGATTCCAACTGCCTGGCTTTCATTGTTAGCAGCTCTCTACTAGCGTCATAATAAGAATAGCAGGAAGCAGACACACATGTTGGTCACAGTGGTCGACCGCCAGTCCGCATTACCCACCCCTCTGCCTGCCAGGCCCTCCGTGTGTCCTTCTAGTGTCCTTGCAAAGGAGCCAGCCAGAGTGGCGTCTTGGTCTGTTAAATCATTTTGGAATGTTTCGTTCAAATGTAGGGGAAAGCGTAGCAAACTCCTGATGCAGGGGCATAGCTAGCCGCTGGGCTGCTGGGGGCGGCAAGCCAAGCGGCACCCCTGGGGGCGGGGTGTTGCTCTGCGTGCATGATGTCATGACGCATGCACACAGAGTGACGCCTCTGCCCGGGCCAGCTGGCCCGCCCCTCTCCTTTCCCCACGGGCTCCGCTCAGGGAGCGCAGCGGGTTTTTCTGCTGCTGCGCTCCCTGAGCGGAGCCGTCCCGGGGCATGGAGAGGGGTTGGGCCAGCGAGGGGGTCCGCCCCTCTCCATTTCCCGCCGCCTCAGGGAGCGCAGTGGCGAAAAAAGCCGCTGAAAGGGGGAAGCCCCCTCTTTCAGCAGTGAAGCGGGGATTGCGGGGGGCGGGGCCCCGTCCCGAGTGTCACCCCCCAGGACGCTACCCAGGGCCCCCGCCCCGCCTTGCTACGCCCCTGTCCTGATGTGCTGAGTCAGTGGAAATGCCCAGGTTGCCACAAGTACTGTGAATTTCTTCTTGGAATAGCTTACTGCTGGAACTCTAAGGCAGAAGCTGGATCCCAAGCTTTGGGCTTGACAGAGAACAAATTTCTAGCCTTGCCTGGGGGTGAGGAACTTGTACCCCCTCAGATATAGCTGTGACATAGCTCCAGGTTGGGCAGGTTGACATACAAGCTCTGGTTTCTTTGCCATATAGGGGTTTATTTTGTTTGAGGACACTCCAGCCGCTACCACTAGACAACCCAGGCAGATTCTAGGGTGGTGGGACCTCCTTCCTTGTCCAAATCATGCCCTGAATCTGGGGTCACTAACTTATCCTACCTTGGGATCCAGTTGGATACCGTGACACAGATGTCTGCTTTGCCTAAAGCAAAATTGGTGGCCTTGTGTGCTTTAATTGTACAATTTTTGCCCAGAGAGAAGGTTACCTTGAGGCAGATACAGTCCCCATTGGGTCATTTGAATTTCACCTGCAGAATGGTGGCTCCTGGCTGCCCGTTTTGCACGCGCCTGGCCAGGTTGTCTGCTGGCCTCAGTTCACCCCATCATAGGGTGTGTTTACCTAGTGAGGTCAGAGCAGACGTTCAAGTGTGGCTTGAATTCCTGGAGGAGTTCAATGGCGTATCCTTATGGCAGGATACTTTGAATCTACAATGCGATTTTCAGGTCCATTCAGACACTGCTGGCTCACTGGGCTTTGGGCTTTATTTCAGAGGTCGCTGGTGTGCTCAGAGATGGCCAGAGCACTGGCAGGGTACTGCTGTTACTTGCGACTTAACATTTCTTGAGTTTCCCCCCATTGTAGTAGCAGTGCACATCTGGACCAAGGAGTTCAAGGACCGCAGTGTCTGTTTTTGGTCCGATAACCAGGCTGTGGTGAACATTTTGGGTAGACAGTCCTCTCGCTCTGGTAGAGTCTCTGCTCTGCTGCACACATTTGTGTTGCGATGCCTCAAATTCAATATTGTTTTTTCTGCCCGTTTTATTCCTGGCGCTAATAATGACATTGCTGATGCCCTGTCGTGTTTTCATATGGAGCACTTCAGATCCCTGGCTGCAACAGCTCAGCGATTTCCAGAGTATTTTCCACTACACCTTTGGAACATTGGCAACGCATTGTGATGCAGTGAGTAGTAGTGTCTATTTCTCCTTCCACCTTGAGGTCTTATAAAAAGGCCTGGATGGACTTTTAAGCCTTAGAGCACAGCTCACGACCAGTTCAGTCATTGAGCATCCCTCCACGCAACAGGTGTTGCTGCACACATTTGTGTTGCGATGCCTCAAATTCAATATTGTTTTTTCTGCCCGTTTTATTCCTGGCGCTAATAATGACATTGCTGATGCCCTGTCGTGTTTTCATCCATGGAGCACTTCAGATCCCTGGCTGCAACAGCTCAGCGATTTCCAGAGCTATTCTATTTTCCACTACACCTTTGGAACATTGCAAGACAACGCCATTCTTCCACCATTGTGATGCATACATAAAAAACACTCATCCTGTGAGTAGTAGTGTCTATTTCTCCTTCCACCTTGAGGTCTTATAAAAAGGCCTGGATGGACTTTTAAGCCTTAGAGCACAGCTCACGACCAGTTCAGTCATTGAGCATCCCTCCACGCAACAGGTGTTGCAGTATTTGGCACACCTGCACATTATGGGTTGTGCTGTTAAGTCCATCCGAATTCAATCCTCTGCCATTTCCTTTTCTGCAAGTCCCTCTATTCAAGGGAAAAAATTGTGTTGCGTAAGGCGATTGAGGGTTGGGCCAGGCTTTAGCTGCCCAAAGTGCCAGGCAGGAAGCCTGTCACTTTTGATATGCTTTGTTCTATGCACAGAAAATTGAGGCAGATATATTGGTCTACTTTTGAGGTGAGACTTTTCGGCAGCATTTTCCATTGCTTTCTTTGGTGCACTGCGTGTGGGCAAGGTGGTGCTGGAGGCAGCATGGGACAGGGTTTCCAGGGGCTTACTCCTGCGGGACATCCAGTTGTCCGATACTGAGCTGGTGGTGCTCACTATTCGTAATTCAAAAACCGATCAGTTGGGCAGAGGTGCCCTTGTCCAGTTAAGGACGTCAGGAGATATTTGTTCCTTCACCCACTGGGGATGGCCCCTTCCTGGTTCACGAGGATGGGTCTGTGCTGAAAAGGCAACAATTTGCTGCGGTAATGTGTAAGGCAGTAGCAGCATGCGGCCTGTCGTTCAGTGAGTTTGCACCTCACCCCTTTCGAATTGGGGCAGCTACCACAGCTGTGCATTGGGGCCTGTCTGTCAACAGGATCAAGGATATGGGCCGTTGAAAATTTGAAGCTTACAAGGGGTACGTTTGGAAACGGCGCTGAGGTGCAGTTGCTAATATTGTTTTGTTCATTCCTAGGTCTGCCTCCCTTGCACATCTGGGTAGTTGGGCACAGCATTGCCAACTGGGCCAGTGAGTGGGCAGCAGAGTCTGGATTTGGATGTATGCTCGGGTTTCCCCGACCATGTGAGAGTGTCCACGATTTCCAGACGTGGAATGCCTTGGGAGGGGCTTCTCCCAAGTGGTGTGGGTGAAGGTGTCTGTGGAGGCTCGTCTGCAGTGACGGTGGTGTAGTTGGGCACAATTGCCGGAAGCCCCTAGCTATGCTTGCGGTCCCACTTGCAGGAGGACTGTGATGAGTCGGTTGTTCTTCTGGGACTCTAACTTGGTCACTGATGGCCGTGATGTGTGTGGCAAGATAGAATCATAGAATCATAGAGTTGGAAGAGACCACAAGGGCCATCCAGTCCAACCCCCTGCCAAGCAGGAAACACCATCAAAGCATTCCTGACAGATGGCTGTCAAGCCTCTGCTTAAAGACCTCCAAAGAAGGAGACTCCACCACACTCCTTGGTAGCAAATTGCCCAGCTGCCACCAAGAGGGCCCGGGTGAAAGCCTGAGGCATGGAGGTCAAAACAAAATAGAAAGGCCTGGGTGAGTGCCTGGAGTGTGGAGGCCAAGATGGAAAAGGCCCAGGTGAGCGCTTGGAGCACGGAGGCCAAAGAGAGGTTCTGGCCATGGGCAGGGACAGTGAGCCATCCATGATGTGTCCTTTTACAGGCTTGATGGGTTTCATCTGTCTGTGACTGGGAATAATTGTGGCTGACCTCCGTGTCAGCGGGAGTGAAGGGTGAGTGGTTGGCAGTGAGTGCTTTTGCTCTTGGTGGCAGATAGGCTCTGGTTCAAATGATAGGGGTGGCAGAAGGGTCTGGCCATCCCTATGCGAAGGGTATTCTGGTAAAGGAATCCAGGGACTCAGTGGTTTGATCAACCCTGAGAGGGGTTGTGCCCGTGCCCGAGTCCGGGGGACATCAGGGTGGCTGACTGGCACTCCCGCTTTCAGCTGTCCCTGCTGTTCACCCTTGACTGACCTACGATAGAGCTCTGGGTTAGCGCTACCTGCAAGGGTGCAGGGAGCTAGTCGAACCAGAGCCTATGCAATCGCTCACTTGATTGTAATCAATAAAGGTGTGGCCTAAATTCTGCTAAAAGCCAAACCAAATATCTGAGTCATGTGTGAATTTATTTCTAGGGAATGGTTAAAAGGTCTAAACACGCAACTCCTATACAGGCAGCAAGTGTTTTGGCAGCATTTGATATGTGAGTGACTACATTGCACTGAACCTGGAAATGACCCCAAAACTTCACAAAAAGGGGTTGGACAGGAGCAGGATGGGGCGGCCTTACACTAGCCCTGCCAACATGGGCATAGCCAAGCAGCTGTCCCCCCTAAATCAACACAAATCTGAGGTTCTGCCACCCCAAAAAAACAAAAATCCTGGCTATGCCTATGTCTGCTGACATGCACGGAAGTCAGGAACTTAATCCCAATGCAAATCGGTCACTGACTGTATAAAATGACATGATGTGTGCATTCTTCATAATATGCATATTGTTCTTATTATGAGCAACATCAGAGGGAATGCAGGGGACAAGTTCTCCCCACCCACCTTGCCAGACTTCAGTCATACTAATCTTTTTCTTTCAGAGAACATCTCACTCACCTAGAAATTTACCTGTGCCTCCCCCATGCACAAAATGTTTTCTGGTGCCACCACTGGTTCTCATGCCATTACTGGCACACGCAAATAATCAAAGCATGCTTTAAAAAGCATATTTATAGATGAAATATATTATGAAATCTGTGTTTAACTATAAACCTTCATGCAGCTTGAACAGGACATGGGAGTGATGCAGACTAAAATGCCTAGTCTTCATTTGGCATGGTGATAACACGTTTCATGTCATGGGCATAGCCGGGATTTATTTTAGGGGGGTGTTATGTACTGAGTTGAATAGGATCCAAACTGCAGCAGTCTGATTGGTCCTAGAACAATAGGATTGAGATTGCAGCAGTCTGACTGGTCCCAGAACAATAGGATTGAGATTGCAGCAGTCTGATTGGTCCCAGAACAATAGGATTGAGATTGCAGCAGTCTGATTGGTCTGCAGGAGCCACCCAATCCAGCTCCAGGTGGAATTGAATCCGCACTCTGATTGGCATACAGGAGTATCCCGGAATTAGCCAATCACGTGGGGCCCATTGTGTAAATAGTGTATATAAAGCAAACGTTTTGGGGGAACTACATTCCTCACTACTATGAGCTGAATAAAGAGCATGAAAGTCACACTGGACTCCGAGTATCTTTCACTGGCGACGAGGATGGGATCCCGCTGAGCTGACTGCCACACACAGCACCGCAGCAACGCCACCTGCCGCACAGCTGCCTCGCACCGTGTATCCAGGCTTCAGCTCCGGGTCCCAAGGAACTCAAGATGGCAACGGACAGCAGCTTCTCGCCGTTCAACCCAGCATCAGGAGACTGGGAAGGATACGCCACCCGTTTCACCTTTCTTCTAGAAGCTAAAGGGGTCACCAACGATGCCAAGAAGAGGGCGATATTCTTCAGCGTCTGCGGAGAGGAGACATTCGAAATCGCCCGGGCTCTCCTTGCGCCTGATGATGTCGCTACCGTTCCTTACAAAACAATAGTGGAACGGCTGAAGGGGCACTTCTCGCCACAGCCCTCGGTGGTGGCTCGTCGAAATGCCTTCTATGCAAAGCGGCAAGCCCCTGGGGAAACCATAACGGGGTTTGTGACCTCCCTCCGCCAAGCCGCTCGGTTCTGCAACTTCTCAGAGTTGGAGAACATGCTGCGTGACCGCCTCGTCGGTGGCCTGAGGGACGAGAAGCTGCAACGACGCCTCTATGCCAAGAAGGACCTAACGTTCCAGGTCGCTCTGGAGGAGGCCCTGGCAACAGAAGCCGCTGAGAGGTCAATGCAAGAGGCACGGCCGAGCGTGCCGTCCCAACCAAGGGTCCACCACGAGGACCTCATCGACGATTCAGGATCAGACAGGGAGGAGGTGCACAGAGTACAGCGGCGCACTCAAGCCGTGCACACACCACAGCTGCCTCGACCAGAAGGAGGGAACTGCGCAAGCTGCGGGGAGAATCACGAGAGGAGGACCTGCCGTTTCCGCAATGCCGAGTGCAGGCAGTGCAGAAAATCAGGCCACATCGCCCGGGTGTGTCGGGCTCGGCCCATCCGACGCCAGGCATCAGATGACCGCCCCAAGAGCCCCAGGTCCCGGGGCCCAACGCACCAAGGCAACTCGACAGAGACCACGGACTACCAGGTATACCAGTTGCCCCACCCCAACATAGAGAAAATTTATGTAGAGGTACAGATAGAGACCCAGGTGGCGCTGTGGGTTAAACCACAGAGTCTAGGGCTTGCTGATCAGAAGGTCGGCGGTTCGAATCCCTGCCACGGGGTGAGCTCCCGTTGCTTGGTCCCAGCTCCTGCCCACCTAGCAGTTCGAAAGCACATCAAAGTGCAAGTAGATAAATAGGGACCGCTCCAGCGGGAAGGTAAACGGCGTTTCCGTGCGCTGCTCTGGTTCGCCAGAAGCGGCTTTGTCATGCTGGCCACATGACCCGGAAGCTGTCTGCGGACAAACGCCGGCTCCCTTGGCCTATAGAGCGAGATGAGCGCCGCAACCCCAGAGTCGGACACGACTGGACCTGATGGTCAGGGGTCCCTTTACCTTTACCTTTTACAGATAGAGGGGGCCCCGTGCCGCATGGAGCTGGACACAGGTTCAACCCTATCCATAATCTCGGCACGGACTTTAAGGAAACTGTGCCCTAGTGGGGGTCCCAAACTCAGGCCGGCCCCATTCACCCTCCGGGACTTCCAGAAACGTAAGGTCCCCACAATGGGGGTGGGGACCTTCAGGGTGCAATATCAAGGGCGGACGCGGCAACTGGACTTGCTCGTGGTCAAGGGCTCCTACGTTAGCTTACTGGGATTGGCATGGTTTGGACCACTGGGGCTAGCCGTCACCGGGGTGAACCGCACTAGCTTACAGAATTTATTAGCTTTTTTCATACAAGAAAAACACAAACCCGACCCCACACCTACAAATATAAAAACAAATACAAATACACATAATGTCAGGATTTTTCTTCTTAACAATATTCCTTACAAAAAAAAATTTCTACTTTCGAATCTTGACGTTTGACTTCCCCCGCCTTTTCACCTTCGGTTTTAAATCAATATACTTCATTCCTTAACAACTTCACTCTAAGAAAAATTTAGTTTTACTCAAAAATAACACAGATATCTTAATTTTACTATTTTAACTTAAGTCATAATCAAATATTCTTATAACTAAACTTATTTCTTCTATCCTTTAACATGCTGCTTTTAACTTAAAGTTCAATATCTCCTTTCTTACTTAAAATAAACTTATAATTAACAGACTTCGCACACCGATTTCAGATACCATGACAGACCAATTAAATTGTAAATTTGATACTTCAACCCACTCCCCTTCTGTCCATTGTCTTTTCTTGTCTTGCACCGGAACTGGCTCTCCAAAAATCCTCTTCCAAGCGTCCACAAATCCAGGCTGCATTCACAACAGACCTTGCATCGAGCTCCAGGGTGTTCAACTTTTTCCTTCTGTGCTCCTCCGTTCCTTCTTGCCATTCTTGTTCTTGTAAAAATCTTAATTCCATGTCCCTCGACACCAAGCTGCCACCTTGGCGTCTGGATATTATAAATTTCCCCGACCTGGGGCTGCCACCCCCAGAAATCGGTTCCTGTTTCCGGAGTTGCACAAGCACTTCAAAAAATTTTCCAATCACCCCTTCCAGCCCTTTGCACAGGCTTGATTCCATTCCATCAATCTTTTTCCAAGCCTCCTCTGTGGAAAGTAAATTCTTTTCACTTATAATTCCACACAAAGCTTGTAGTTTACGATTTATCAGTTCCAGCCTCAAGAGAGTAAGCCTTTCTTCATCTTGTAAATCAAGTTCAGCGACAATCAGCGACAATCGCAAATCGCAAAACCCAGCATTTTCAGAGGGAGAGTGAGTATCCAAGTTTCAGTTCCTGTCTCTTCCTCCCTTTGTTTCAATTTTTTCCTGCGTCAGTCCCGGTCGCCATTTTTCCGAAGCCGAGGCACAAAGACCAAAACTTCAAAAGGAGATATTTTATCATCAGTTAACCCCCAAAGGGGGATCTCTGCAGTCTCAGTTTTAAAATTCCCAATGCTTTCTATCGATTGTAGTAGCAGCAGTCACTTAAAGAGTTAATTTCTTTCCTCTCCGAAGGGAGGGAGGCGGGCTGCCTTTCTCCTTTCCCCCAGGTCGTTCCGAGAATACAAAGAGCCATTCAAATACTCACAGTCACTGGGTTCTTATCAGCTCATCAAAGACAGGTAGAACTTAGACGCTCATCAAAGGCTTTGTCGCCGCATTTACATCCCGGTTGGGGCATGTCCCCTATAGCCCAGCTCCGTCGTCCCTTCACCCCCACTCCCCCTTTACAGGGGGAGCGGGGGAAGGGTTCGGAGCCACAATGGGCACAGCCGGGGAGCCCAGGGTGTGGGACGCTCTTCCCACACCCCAACCAGAGCCCCGATAGAACCGCACTAGCTTACAAGTGGATGTGGACGCCATATGCAAGGAGTTTCCGGCAGTTTTCGATGGGAAATTGGGACAGTATACGGGCCCCCCCATTGCCCTACAGCTGGACCCCGCAGTACGACCTGTCAGGCTCAAGGCCCGCCGGGTCCCGTTCGCCCTGAAACCCCGTATAGACGAGGAATTGGACCGGCTCGTGGAGCAAGGAGTGCTGGAGCCTGTGCCTAATGCCACCTGGGAAACCCCGATCGTCACACCCGTCAAGCCTAATGGTTCGGTCCGCATCTGCGCAGACTACAAATGTACCATAAACAAGGCCCTCATGGCCCATGCATACCCAGTGCCAGTGGTCAGCCATGTCCTCGCCACCCTGGCTGGGTCAAAATTTTTTGGCAAGCTGGACTTGGCCCAAGCCTATCAACAGCTGCCAGTAGATGAAGCCACAGCAGAGGCACAGACGATTGTGACGCACAGGGGAGCGTTCAAGGTAAAGCGGCTGCAATTCGGTGTCAGCGTGGCACCAGGCATATTCCAGAATCTAATGGACTCGCTGCTTAAAGGGATTCCTGGCGTCACCCCCTTCTTCGATGATGTGTTGATTGCCGGGCCCACAGCAGAGGAGTTTGAGGACCGCCTTCGCACCGTTCTGCACCGTTTCCAGACGGCGGGTCTCAAGGTGAAGCGGGAAAAGTGTCTACTAGGAGTGCCTCAGGTGGACTTTCTGGGATTTATGGTGGATGCAGAAGGGGTCCACCCGACTGGGGACAAGGTACGGGCCATTTGTGATGCCCCAGCGCCCAAGGGCAAGACTGAACTTCAGGCCTTCTTGGGGCTATTGAACTTTTACCATGCCTTCCTTCCCCATAAGGCAGCAGTAGCAGAGCCCCTACACAGACTCCTGGACAAGCGGGCCCCTTGGGTGTGGGGCCAGCGCCAGGAGGCCGCATTCCAGGCAGTCAAGGACTTGCTCGTCTCAAACTCGGTCTTGGCACACTTCGACGAGAGGCTGCCGGTGGTGCTAGCATGCGACGCCTCACCCTACGGCATCGGCGCTGTCCTTGGACACCAACTCCCAGATGGAAGAGAGGTGCCAGTGGCATACTTTTCCCAGACACTCACCGCAGCTGAGCGGAACTACTCGCAAATCGACAAGGAAGGTCTGGCAATCGTGAAGGGAGTAAAAAAATTCCATGATTTCTTGTACGGGCGGCCCTTTACCGTGGTGACTGATCACAAGCCGTTGCTTGGTTTGTTTGCCCCCGAAAAGCAGACCCCCCAAGTGCTGTCTCCTCGCGTCCTCAGGTGGTCAATTTTCCTTGCCGGCTACCAGTATGCACTGATTCACCGCCCTGGGAAAGCGATGGGCCACGCAGACGCCCTCAGCAGGCTACCACTACCAGAAACAGGCCCCGACCCAGCACCCGCACAAGAGGTTATGAGCCTGGAGCTGCTTCCCGACCGCCCTATTCAGGCACAAGAAGTTGCACACCATTCCAAGAAAGATAGGGTCATCTCCCGGGTCCTGGACTGGGTGTGGAGGGGATGGCCCAGCAGCAGCCCCGGGCCAGAATTCGCTGGCTACACAACCCGTAAACATGAACTGTCGGCCCACAAGGGGTGCCTGTTATGGGGAAGCAGGGTCGTCGTTCCTGAGCCCCTTCGCAAAAGGGTCCTTGCAGCCCTACACGAGACACACCCAGGGGTAGTGAGAATGAAGGCCCTCGCCAGGAGTTATGTATGGTGGCCAGGGATTGACGGAGAGATAGAGACCTGGGTCAAACACTGCCAGGCCTGCCAAGAATCCCGCCCAGATCCCCCAAGGTCCCCAGTGCAGTCCTGGGAGTCCGCCCGAGCACCATGGTCACGCCTGCACATGGACTTCGCGGGCCCCTTCCAGGGGAAAACATTCTTCATAGTGGTGGACTCCTACACCAAATGGCTGGAAGTCGCACTGGTACCATCCACTTCTACGTCCGCAGCCATCCGGGTACTACGCAGGCTGTTTGCAACCCATGGACTCCCTGACACTCTCGTCTCAGACAACGGAACCGCATTTACGTCAGAAGAATTCCAGACCTTCACAGCGCAGAATGCCATCCGCCACATCCGCTCAGCACCATTCCACCCTGCCACCAATGGCCAAGCAGAGCGCATGGTGCGGACCACCAAGGACACCCTACGCCGCATGACGCAAGGGGACTGGGAGTACCGCCTTGCCACATTCCTTCTAGCACAGCACAGCACCCCCAGCTCAACGACTGGCCGGAGCCCCGCTGAACTACTAATGGGCCGGCGCCTCGCAATCAGACTGGACCGCCTCCACCCCGACAGAGCTCAGGATGAGGTAGTGGTGGGTGAAGGCAGGAACCCCCGGACCTTTGTGGCCCAGGATCCAGTGTACGCAAAGAATTTTGGGGCTGGCCCGGCATGGGTACCCGCCACAGTCACCAGGGTGACTGGCCCCGTGTCATACGAGGTGCTAACAGAGGGGGGACAATGCTGGCGCCGCCACTGCGACCAGCTACGGCGACGATTCCCAGGAGAAAACCAGGAGGAGGACAGGTCAGAGGAGTCCCAAGGGAACAGTGGGGCATTGAGACCCGTAGAGCAGGAGGGGCCGGCAGGGGAGGCAGAATCAGTAAATACTGAGAGGACCCGCGAGGCCGAAAGGGCACCGGAACCAGAGCCACGACAGAGCGAGCTGGTTGCGCCAGACCAAACAGCCCCATCACAACCAGCAGCCTTGGAACACGAGCCAGAACCAGAACCCCTGACCAGGGAACAGCCCAGGCCGCAACGCACACGTAGGCGGCCAGCGTACCTTGAGGACTATGGATGCAACCTCCCAGGCAGGACTGGAACTTAGAGGGGAGGGGTGTTATGTACTGAGTTGAATAGGATCCAAACTGCAGCAGTCTGATTGGTCCTAGAACAATAGGATTGAGATTGCAGCAGTCTGATTGGTCCCAGAACAATAGGATTGAGATTGCAGCAGTCTGATTGGTCTGCAGGAGCCACCCAATCCAGCTCCAGGTGGAATTGAATCCGCACTCTGATTGGCATACAGGAGTATCCCGGAATTAGCCAATCACGTGGGGCCCATTGTGTAAATAGTGTATATAAAGCAAACGTTTTGGGGGAACTACATTCCTCACTACTATGAGCTGAATAAAGAGCATGAAAGTCACACTGGACTCCGAGTATCTTTCAGGGGGGCAGGCATTTTGGGGGGGGGCAGAACCAAATTATCTTCAATGCAAATGGTCAGTTAGTTATTTTTATTTATTTACTTGATGGGGCAGCTGCCCCCTGGCTATGCCCATGTTTCATGTTAACATTTGGATTAAATAGATTTGTGTTTTTTTAAATCACTTTCACAAGCCTACCTTGATTTAGTGCCTCTTAACTAAATACTCTTGAAAAAAATGACCAAACCCTTCAGACCAAATACTTATATTTGATAAGCAATGCCTCATTGCAGAAGGAGCAGTCACAATACAAGAGAGCCCGGCAATTTCACTGTTAAACTGGCCTCTGTGTTTACTGGGCGTTGAGCTCACAGTCTGATGTCACTGCTGTAACTTGAGCCTTCAGCATTGCCTTCAGCATTTGCTCAAATTGCCTTTAAATAGCCCTGCCCTGACAGAGTTCTCTGCAGGAGCTCCAGGGAAAGACTCCAAGGCAAATCCCGTTGTTGCCTCTGAAATTGGTGAAAGCAACGAGGAACCCTCAGGTGGGCAGTATGTCCAGCTCCTTGCGGGTGAGCCCTTCCGTCCATGGCTGTCGATTTGACACAGCCTTGCGCAAGCAAGCAGTGGCAGACATCTTTGAAAGCATGGATCAAGAGTCACTGCAGAAGCTCTTCAGGGACTCAGGGGACCGGAAAGCAGAGGAAAGGGCCAAGATCATCCTGGCCACCGACCAGGACCTGGAGGAGAAAGCAAGGTCGCTCATGGCTTTGAAGCAGAGGACAAGAGAGAAACTCTTCCAGTTCCTGAAGTTTGGTAAACACTCCATCAAAGTCCATTGAAGCTCCTTTAAAAGAGAGGATGGGATGAAAGGAGCAAAGTTATTCAGCCAGACTCCTCAATTTTGAACAAGAGCACCTCCAGCTGCTTTGAAACTGGTGTGGCAAGAGATGCTGGCAACATCAGTCAGGGGGATTCACCCCCATTTTTGCGCACTTCAAAGTTCACAGCAAAAGACTTCCTGGGTTGACTCAAATTTGCAAGCTGGAGTGAGTAAGGGAATTGGCCCGTGAACAACAGAGAAATCCAGCCACAAGTCACAGGGATGGAGCAGGCGGTGAAACAGTCACAGGATCAGACTCAACTTTTCCTGGCTAATGAGAGACTAGATCATTTTCCTTCTTAGTTGTCTGTTTGGCAATCTGTCCTGAGACTTCTTTATTGAATGTGCAAAGCCTTCTATAAGCCTCCCTGCTTTCTCCTGGAACAAAAGGGATTGGGAAATGAACAGTAACTGCCCGTTTGCTTTTGTTGAAAAGACACACCATCTTAGTGTTTAAAGTATGTGCAGTTCACAGAGCAAACTTTGTTTCAGGATGAATGAAGCAACTCTGTTTGCCTTACAATGACTTTTACAAGCAGAAGTGGATTGTTCAACTAATTGCACGAAATGTGTTTTTGTTGTTGTTTTTGTTTAAATGTAAAGTTTTGTGCTGGACTGATTGAACAGAATGAAAGTCTCTTTGGAACACTGAGTTCTTTTTTTTTCATCAATGCCATTTTTTAATTTCGCAAATGTTACACTTTTGGTAAAGAATTTAACTGACATCCAGCTATGGTGATATTTTAAAATGATGCTGTAAGTAATACTCCCATTGATTTATTGCACATGCAGAGCAAATAAATTATAAAGTTGGTATAAGTGCTCATGGCTTGAAATGCTTTACTGGAACCAAAAATAGGGATGGCATATCCATGACACCTACATTCTCTGTCCCCTTTTTACTTACTCCCTCAATCCATGCTTGCTAGGGGTGATGGAA
The DNA here is from genome assembly GCA_900245905.1 of Lacerta viridis. Classification (NCBI taxonomy): domain Eukaryota; kingdom Metazoa; phylum Chordata; class Lepidosauria; order Squamata; family Lacertidae; genus Lacerta; species Lacerta viridis. The sequence continues at coordinate 26,592 of OFHU01000187.1, forward strand.
GCTGAAGTCCCACAATATCTGGAGGTTCACAGGTTTCCCATCTAGGACTAGGGCTTAATCCTAGAATTTATTTACAATGTCAGGGCTCGGCTCTGAAATACTGTGTAGAACAGAGCTAGGAGAGCCTTTGAGCATGTGCAAAGTACATTCTGTTTACTATTGACAAGCATCAGGAACTTCAGTGCACCAGAGGTTAGGGGGGAAAGTTTCTAGTTTGCAGACTCTTCCAGGTGACCCTGCATTCAGGTAATTGGCCCCAGAGGCAGAATTTTATCAGTGGATCTTTTCAGCTTTTATTGTACAAAGCAGCTAATGTAGTATCTGCCTGCCACCCCAATCTCCAAGTGATGAGGGTTTCCAGAGGTTCCAGCCACTTACCCAGGGCCTGGTTCCCTTAGAATGAGGCACAGGGGAGACCACAGTGTCTATGGGATATATGGTTTATTTGCACATATGTACAACTTGAGCTCTGGTCCATGGGGTCATGAAGAGTTGGACACGACTGAACGACTGAACAACAACAACAACAACTTGAGCCTACAATGGAGGGGCTTTAACCAGCATTAACTGGTGTGTTAAAGGTCTTGCGTCTCCCATAGCCACAGTCTAGGATTCAAACAGAAATCAAGCACGGTTCTCACTCTCTGGCTTCTGCCTGCAGCCTGCTTCCAGCTATCACACACAACTCTAGCTTTTTGTCTTTCTCACTCCCAGCCAGGTTAGCAAGGGGGCACACCCATTTACCCTTTGGCACAGAGCAACCTCCTTTGTTGTACTAAGGACCATACAGTATACCAGGGGTCAGCAAACTTTTTCCACAGGGGGCCGGTCCACTGTCCCTCAGACCTTGTGGGGGCCTGAGCTATAGTTTGAAAAAACAACAACCCCCCACCGACTCTCCCCTCTCCCCCAGTAGCTGCTTACCTATGCCTTGCGAGCAGCAGTGGCTGGCGGCCATGGCGGTGGAGGGACGATGAGTGACGTGAAAGGGCTCGCTCTGGAGAGGGGCTGCTCTGCTTTAAATGGCGCTCAGCCAACTGCGGCTCCTGTGCCTTGCGAGCGGCAGGGGCTGGAGGCGGCGGCAGTGGAGGGATGATGAGCGGCACGAAAGAGCTGGCTCTGGAGAGGGGCTGCTTAAAATGCCTCTCAGCCAACCGCAGCTCCTCTAGGCAGGGTGGGGAGAAGCCAGGAAGAGGGTGGGAGGAGGGATGAGGTGCTGCTGCGGTGTGTGTGAGGGAGGGGGGAAAATGGCGCAGCCTGAATGATCAGAATCTCCATGCCGATCCACACAGCGATTCGTGGGCCAGATCCAGAAGGCAATTGGGCTGGATCCAGCCTCTGGGCCTTAGTTTGCCAACCCATGCACTATACCCATACCATACCTAGGTGGCACTTAGGTGGCTACTACGACCCTTATCTCACAAAGGAACCTGCCTGGGTAGCTCCTTGATTAGATTTTAACCCTTGCTTGATCCAGGACTCCAGGAATTAGAAGGGACTCATACAGACCGATCCCCACTCAATGTACAACAATGCTTTTATTAGTACCAACCTGTATATGTGAGCTTTTGGGTGACAAAGGACTATTATTGAGAAGTTACCCACAAAACTTAATCTAATTCATAGAATCATAGAGCTGGAAGGGACCACAAGGATAATCTAGTCCAACCCCCTGTAATGCGGTAATCTTTTGCTCAATGTGGGGCTCAAACCCAGGACCCTGAGATTAAGATTCTTGTGTTCTACCAACTGAGCTATCTCTCATTCTTTTTTTCTTTTGGGGACCGTTTAATACATAACTTGTTTTTGCCACTAATCATACCTGAAACAGAGAGAGACTTTTCACACTTTATGTAGCTGCAAACCCAGCTTTGGAAGTTAAATGTATGCTTGACCGGGAGTCCATATCCTCCAACATTTCCAAACTTATAATAGGGACATGCTTGTGACATCCCTCTTCTCATGCCAAGGATCATCCCACCCACCAGGCCTGTTGCTATCTTCTCTGCTGTATATTGAGTTCACTTATGCATGGGTGTTCTTCAGGTTAAACATGTGCCAAGGGGAGATGATTTCCTGCAGTACTGTATATTATTAGTAGAAGTGAGTGAGATTCTCAATGCCCCTCAAATTAAGTTGGAAACTGCCTGAGTTCTTCCACAGCAAAAAAGATCCTAAGAATAACCCTGCTGGATTAGGCTAAAAACCAATTTAGTCCATAATTCCTGTTCTCACACTGGCCAACCAAGTGTCCTCGTGGAAGTCTGCAGCAGAACCCAAGCTTAATAGCATTCTCCTCACTTGTGGTTCCCAGCAACTGATATCCAGAGGCATATTGCCTCTGACAGTAGAGGTAAATTGGGAAAGTTTAGAATTTTTCTCTGAGCCAAAGTAGGGTCTTTGAAAAATTGTGCTCATCTCAGCAGTCTCATTTACCCCCCTCTTGGAACATAGTTTCAAAGGGGTGAGATGGGCAAATTTGGGTAGATGAAAGCAGAAATCCACCCCCTCCCCACTGATGACCCATAGAATTGTCCTTCTGCTCCTACTCCCTAATTATACATCTGCAGGCTCTTTACTGTTGTTTCATGTATGGGGAAGGTTAGAAATGGACTGCAGAGGGTGAATCAGGGGACCCACAGGAGTTATTCCCACCCTTGATCTGCTAAACACCAGGCCAGATCTCTGCATCTTGGAGTTCAAGTCTCTTCATGGAGACTGGACAATTCTCTGCTTTACAGAGCATACAAGGAGGCAGGACTAGAACTGGTGGCTATGCATTGGCTAAACTGGAAGCAGCAGAGCATCAAGGCTGGCTGAAATATCAGCCCTCTGTCTTAGAACTTCTTAGTCTTAATGTGAAGAGTTTGTTCTTCCAGAAGTAAAGGAAAAGGCCACCTTGACCTTTATGGTGAATCATGATGTAACATAAGCATGTAATTCTGCAAAGCCGTGTCACTGAATCATATTCCAGGCCCCTAAAAGGCCAGAGACCTTCTTCCAGTTGTAAGGCTGCTACAGCAAGTATCAACGGCAAATAGATTCATTTCTGTACAACAGGAATAATATTTCTCGTCTTACATATACCACAGGGGTGCTGCTCATCCCATTTCACCACCCAAGTGAAGATGCTGACACCCCCCCCTCTATTCCTCCTCCGCAACGGCCTTGCTTAATGGGGTATTGTGGCTGTGTCTTCCAGTGAAATCTCATGAGAGGTCCACGAGATATTGTGGTAACTCAGAAGCCACAGTCACTTCTTGCTTCTCCAGTGGTAGTGGGGGGGGCGGCAGGGGGCATCCTGCTGCCACAGGTAGGGTTGCCACCATTGGTTGGGCAAAATAAGGGATGGGATGGGCAAAATATGGGACAAGTCAGGGGAGAATTGGGGGGCCAAAAAAATGGTAAATGTAGAAACCCAGCCAAAGAAAGAAAGAGATTCTGTTTCTCTTGCTAATAGGGCTTTGCCTCCAACATCCCTTTTCATATAGCTGATAATGCCAATTCATTCTCATTCTCTCTCTCTCTCTCTCTCTCTCTCTCTCACACACACACACACACACATTATAGTGAGGCAAGTTCAAGCACCTGGGTTACATCTTTTCTTGTCACATATTTGAGGTGTTTAAAAAAACTCATCTGTATCATAGAATTGTAGATATAGGTAGGCAGCCGTGTTGGTCTGCCATAGTCAAAACAAAATTAAAAATTCCTTCCAGTAGCACCTTAGAGACCAACTTTGTTCTTGGTATGATCTTTCGTGTGCATGCACACTTCTTCAGATTGTAGAGTTGGAAGAAACCCTGAGGGTCATCTAGTCCAACCCCCTGCAATGCAGGGATTTTAATTAAAGCATCATTTAAGGCACTTTTATACCACATTAATAGTCATGGACTCCCCTAAAGAATCCTAGTTTGTTTGGATACCACCACCACCCATTCCTTTCTCAGAGATATAATCCCAAGAGTCCTCTGGGATGGATGATTGATTGCTATACCACTGTTCTTTCTCAGGTAGCAAAATGCCTTGGGCCAACTCAGTGCTGCTTATTTAAACAGACAGGAATAGCTTCCCAGAGCAGGTCACCATTGGGAGTTGAGTTTCAGCATTTGCCTAGAGGAAAGTCACTAAGTTCTAATGATTCTGCCAGTTTCTGCTTCTGCCCCCTGCATTTGTAATATAAGGGGTAACAAGGTTGGTCTGCAATACAGGGGTATAATAAGTGTTGGGGGGTGACTTTTTTAAAACCCACAACCAATTCTAACAATTGCAGGTGGCATGTGCCATCATAAAATATGCATTTAATTTTGTGTGTCAGAAGGGGGGGGAGAATCTTTCAAAACAATTAATTGGCAGGATTAATAGTGGACACTTGATCAGTGATCACACATACCAGAGCTGCTGCTGGGACACTAACATTAAAAAGGTAGTACATCAAAACAAATGCCTGGCCATCTTGCAAACAAAACCAAATCAGCAGACTCCTTACGGAAGCTCCGCACTGCTCTGCCTCCCATGCTATTTCTCTTTGAAGAGGCTGCTGCTCTACTATTGGCTAGCCTGGAGCATCAATCAGCCAGTTTTGGAGGAGAGGGTGGGCTCACCAAAATTAAATGCTCAAGCATCTAACAAATTTGCTCGTGCGTGAGACAAGCAGGTCACAATTTTTTAATTTTATGACTTAAAAAACAGGACAAATTGGGGGCCAAACAGGACAGGGGACTCTTACCCTCCCAAACAGAACTGTCCCATTTTTCTAAGGGATGGGTGGCAACCCTACAGGAGAACTGACAATAGTGGCAGCAGTGAGATCTTGCCAGAAGCCATTGCTGCTTCCCTGGTGGTGGCAGTGGCAGGAGTTGGTGCACTGCAGTGGCTTCTCCGTCTGCCTCATTCCCAGAGCTCCCAGAGTAAACCAGGGCGGGTGCTAGGGTTTTTTGCGCCCTAGGCGAGATCACCTTCTGCCCCCCCCCAATCATATTTCAAACACAGGTGTATTATAGGAAGAATGAAAAGCACAGAATTTGAAATTGTTTATTTATTTTTTAAAAATTGTGAAAACAAGTCATAAAACAATTTCTGATTTATTTTCTCAAACAGAACACAGTGCTAGAGTCAGGATTTAGGAAGCTCAGTTGCTCACAATCACTGACATCATGGTGACTAGCGCTACGTGCCTCAGAAAAGCCACAATGAAGAACCTACTTCCAGCTTCTTACTTTCTGTGAGGATGCTGTGTCACTGGGTTTTACAGATCACCTTTAACATCAGTAACATCTCTGACCTTTAGCTGCTATATCAATGAAAAATATGAGCATGTCTGATCTGTGACTTTTGATGGCTAGTCCCAGTTATTATTCTCTAATGAGGGGGGGGAGAGATGCACCCCATATGGTCCCGAAATGCATGTATGCTTTGCTGCTTTTGATGCCCCACATACAAAACTCTCTCATATTCAGAGCAAGCTTGGGCTTGCTCTCCTGAGTGTTGAATGTTTCCTGCTTGGCAGGGGGTTGGACTGGATGGCCCTTGTGGTCTCTTCCAACTCTATGATTCTATGAATCAAGTCAAGGTGTGCATGTGTGTGTTTGTAGGGGTGTGTGTGTGTGTTTGTTTTGAATCAAATAAAGGGGGTGTTGAATAAACTCAAGGGCTGTGTATGTGTGTTGAATCAAGTCAAGGTGTGTGTGTGTGTGTGTGTGTGTGTGTGTGTGTGTGTTTGTAGGGGGGTGTTGGGTGTTGAATCAAATAAAGGGGTGGGGATGTTGAATAAGCTCAAGGGCTGTGTGTGTCTGTGTGTGTGGAATCAAGCCAGAGGGTGTGTGTTTTTGTGTGTGGGCCAGTAAAGGGGTGTTGAAGAGAAGCTCAAGGGCTCTGCCTCCGTGTGTGTGTGTTGGGGTTGGGGCTGCCCCTCGCCAACGCCGCGTTCAACAAAGAGCAGCTGAGGGAAGCAACTCTCTTCCAGCATTCCTCCCCCCTCCCAGAAAAGCGTTCCTCCCCCCCCCCCGAAAAGCAGAGCACTCTGATGGCAGCTTCGGAGGAGGAAGAGCAGCCCAGGCTGCTCTTTCCTCTCACCCACCCCCCTGCCGCATGGAAAAGTGGAGCGCGCTGGCGGCGGATTTGGAGAAGGAAGAGCAGACCGGGGCAGAGGCAGCAGCGGAGGAGATGCTTAGGGAGCGGCTCTCACCCACCTCAGCTGCTGCCTGCAGGCTGCAGCAGGAGCAAACGGGGGGGGGGATCATCGGAGCAGCCCAACGGTGGTGCCGAGGCGCTTTCTGCACAGCCGCCGCTGGGCTCCGAGGTGCTGCTGCCAGAGGGCAATGGGCCGATGCTTCGCCAGGGGAGCCGCTTTGCAGCGAGGGGGGAGAGAGGGAGGAGCTTTGCCGGTGCTGTTGCTCACAAGCCGCTGGCTTGCCAGAGAGTCAACTGGGAGGGAGGAGGACCGGGGAGCCGCTTTGCTGGGAGGGAAGGAGCGCCGCCGCGGCTGCCGATTGGCGCAGCTGTGCCATCCGCCCACCTGCCGGGGATGCTGATTGGCGCGCCCACCTACCCAGCTCTTTCAGATGCTTTGCCACTCTCCCCTTCCTCCACAACTGCCGCCAGCCATATATAGTTGGTGGGGCACGCTGGCGGGACTCGCTGGGGTGCCCCTCAGAGGCCAGTAAGCCCAAAGGCAAAGACGGCTCTGGGCACTGGGGGGTGGCAGGGGGTGGGGGGCAGGCTGGCCAGCGCCCCCTCCATTTTGGCACCCTAGGCAATTGCCTAGTTCACCTAAATGGATGCGCCGGCCCTGAGGTAAACCCAAGTGGACCCAGAATGAAAAGGGCTTTTGAATTATTTGCCTTGCTCGGGACTTTATTTGTGCCATTTTAGCCAGCCAGCCAGCCTTCAACCACATGTGGTTGAAATGTGCATAAGATGAGAGTGTTTTTCACTTGTTATGGACTCCCAACTGTCAGCAGAATCAGTGGTCAGGAGTGATGGGAATTGTAGTCCACAGTATATGGAGGCAACATATTGGGTACCCAAGCACTTAATTTGCATGGTTAAGGTGTGAAAATATGTACCATCTCTACCATAAACCTAATTAATGGTGGATGTGCTGTACACAGACCCAAGATTCTGCATGAAATGGTTCTTTGAATGAATAAGCTCATAGAATCCTACAGTTGGAAGAGACCACAAGGGCCATCCAGTCCAACCCCCTGCCAAGCAGGAAACACCATCAAAGCATTCCTGACAGATGGCTGTCAAGCCTCTGCTTAAAGACCTCCAAAGAAGTGTTTAGGTGGAATCTTCTTTCTTGTAGTTTGAATCCATTGCTCCGTGTCCGCTTCTCTGGAGCAGCAGAAAACAACCATACATGTTGGAGATCTTGTGCCAGACATTAGAAAACAAGGACATAAAAAGAGACGTGCTGGATCAAGGCAAACCCCCATCTACTCCACCATCCTGTTCTCAAGAGTGCCAACCAGATGCCTCTAAGAAAGAAGACCACAAGGAGGACTGGAGTGCAATAGCACTCCCCTTTCCTGTGATTCCCAGCAGCTGACATTCAGAAGCTTCCTGCCTCCAGTAGTGAAGGTAGAATGTGACAAAGATACTTTCCCCCCATGTGTATGCACAAACCAGCTGAAAGAGAAAGTTTCACATGTAGAGACCAATCATTTGTACATTTTCATTCTAATTATTTGCAGGATAAGCTTGGTTTCTCATCTCATTGTAGTGTCCATCAACAGTTAAACAACTTAAAACCTTTTAAAATGTATTTATTTGACAAGATTTATAAGCCACTTAATAAAAACCTAAAGCATTATAAAATACTCATTAAAAATACCAATAAAAACAAACAAATAGGCGTGAAATGTATCAAAATATAAATAGAACCAGCAGTTATTGCAATTAATATTGAAACTAAAACAGCAACAACAAACAAAACCACACTGTGGAATAAGATGAAGATAAGAAACTGTGTTGCCGGCCAGGTGCAGAAATTTGGAACGATTTGCAAAAAATAAAAATAAAATAAAAAATGATGGTACAGAGAATGTGTACAGATTGAAGGCAATGTTTATCTTCTACACAGATTTGAAGTGTGCTTTCACAACCCTCCTTGCACATGTTGCAGAGTGCCCCATATTTGAGGGGTGACTCCATTGTCCAAATGGAACACTGTAGAGCAGAGTTGGCAGCCCGCCAATTTGGCCACCACCGGAGCGTGGGATGATGAGAGGAGCCGGAAGATGGCTCTGATTTCAGGGGTATTGGAGGGAGTGGACAAAGCACTTTGGAGACTGTGTTAAAATAGAGACTCCCTATTGCCCTGTCCAGAATTTGTTGTTACCCAAAGGGAACCCTAAAATTGTCGCCCTTTGAATGAGCACATTGAAGGGTTAACTCTATTGTCCTAACAAAACACTGTAGAGCAGAGTTGGCAGCCTGCCAAGCTGGCTGCCATGGGAGCATGGGACAATGAGAGTGACCTACCGATGGCTCTGAACCAAACTCGGCCAAGATCTGTCAGGTCAAAGGTTCTCCCAATTGCCCTGTTTGCAGACCCCACCTCCATTTTCTCCTGTGGGCTGGTGGGCTGGTGGTTGTCGGGGGACATGCATTACGTCACCAAGTGCAGTCTCTCTCCCATGTTTTGTTTCCTTTTCTCCACAGGTGGGTCCTTGGGCATACCCCTTTGATGGCCTCTGCACCAGCGCACCAGTACACATCTGGCTGAAACAGTGGATGGATGACACCACGCTGGCGAGGATCGTTTGCCGTTGACACTGCGTCAGGCTCTACGTGGAAAAAGAGCCTGGCCACAGGCAACAAGGGAGTGGCAATGCTGCAACCACACTCCAAGAGCTGGTTTGCTCTACGCAGAAGGGGAAGCTTGAGGATTCTTCAACCCTAACCTCCAAATCTAAAAAGACTCCCCTCCTCCCATCCAAATAGGGCAATGGCAATTATATACATTTTTGGATGTTAGTAGGGGGACTGGCACTGGTCTTATTGGCTAAATGGAATGGTGCCAACCCTGTACCAAATTTAGGTGACAATCTTCATATAAATCCTTCCCAACATAGCCCAAAAACATGGCCCAAAAGCAGTTACTTTTGCAATACCACCAACTGCATCAGGAGGGTCTAATTGAGTTACCTGAGGGTCAAGCTGAATAAGTTACATAAGTGTCAAACTGATCGGTGTGAGTAATCTTCCACCTTTAGCTTGAAAGGGGGGGGGGATGTCGTAGTGGCCCAAAGGGCCACAATGAATGTGATAATGTGAACCCCTGTAAATCCTTGAATATGCTTCTAATAGAGAAGTTATGGTAACCTGTTGCTTTAAGAAGCTGGTGATTTGTCAAGATGCCGTCCTCCACTGGGACAGAAGGACAGCTAATGCGTCAATCACAAAGATACAGCTCATAAGCTAGAACATAAGTTGATACATGGTACAAATGGCTAAACGTAACATAGGTTCCCAACATGCATACTAACACAATGTAACAGATCACAGTGAGAATCAAAGTTTAGTTAGCAATGCTTATTGCGCATGTGTATTAAACATGAAATGAGGTAATGATGTACATGATTGGTTAAAATTGAAATCCTTTGTTTGAAATGTTATAAATACCCCTGCCCAGACCCTTTGGGGGGGGGGTTGCAGTTTTGCCAAAAGATTTGACTAACCTATTGCTTTGCAGTAAACAACAATGGACTCCTAACTCCTCTTGTCTGTGAGTTTTATTGGCATAACTCAGAAGATAAGCCATTTTTGGCTTACAACAGTATCCAACCACACAATTGGTCCATCTGTTTCAGCATCATCTACACTGATTGGCAGAGGCTACCCAGAAATTTCTCAGCTCTACATGTAGATGTTGTGGCTTAAACCCTGAGACAGTCTGCATATAAAATGTTTGCTCAGCCGCGGCACCATGGCTGTCCCTAAAAGAATGTAGAGCTTTACAAAAGCACTATTTTACTCTAAGAAACCAGATGTTGGTTTAGAATTTAACGCTGCAAGTTACCATATTTTCGCCCCATAAGACACATTTTTCCTCCTAAGAAGTAAGGGGAAATGTCTGTGCGTCTTATGGAGCAAATGCGTGGTCCCTGGAGCTGAATTGCCCAGGGGCGAAAAGCAGATCGTGCTTTTTTTTTAGAAAGAGAGAAGGGGGTGTTGAAAGGAAGCCGCAGAGCAGCTGATCGGCAAGCAATCGGGAGAGAGATAAGGGATGCTACCAATAAAGGAGTCTGGAAGGGGGAGGTAAAGACAGCGAACTTGCAAGGAGAGGAGACAGGAATACTGAAACATGCAGCCAAAAAAAATCACTCATCCACTGTTTTGTGGGGCTGTAATTGTGCAAAAACGTGGTTACAAAGCATGGATCCTTAGGATTTTTGCATTAGGTCACCATTAGATCACATTGCATGTCCATGGCTACAGCCTGCACCAAAAAACACACGTATCCACTGTTTCGTTGGGCAGCAATGGGCAAAAACCTGGTTACAAAGCACAGATCCACATCGATCCTCAGGATTTTTGCATTGGGCTACCCCAAACTCACCGTCAAATCACATATGTCTGTGCCCACAGCATGAACCACAAAAATCATACATCCACAGTTTCGTTCAGATTTTTTTTTCTTGTTTTCCTCCTCTAAAAACCAGGTGCGCCTTACGGTCAGGTGCGCCTTATGGAGCAAAAAATACTGTACGTGTATTGTGCTGATTTCTTCCTGAGTGCTTGCTAGGCCAGACTCTGTGTCTGTCAGGGTGTGCATGTCACGGTCATCAAGCAGAGCAGAAAGTCTTCAGAAACAATGCAGCATCTTTTGTCAGGGTGCATGCGTCATGTAATTAAAAGAGGAAAAGACCTGTCCAAGATACTTCCTGCTTGCAGAAGCTAAACACTTCCATTAATTCTTTTCCACTGGGCATCTCCTTGCAACTGAGTGTGGGCTGCCTTCACCTGGCCAGCTAATTTTATGTATGCTTCCTCAATAAGGTGATGGTGCATTGACACCTACATCATAAATAACTGCACAATAAACTGAAACAGCATGCAACACTAGACATTTGGAACTGGAGAGAAAATGGGACAGTTAAGAACAGTCTCCCCACCCCAGGATCTTTCCAAAGCCTGATATGTGGCTAACATCCTTATGTGGCTAACATCCTTGCTAAGAGCCTGGTTTTGTGAGAAGCACCATTAGATACTGCAGTAAATATGTTCATGGAGTGCACCAATTCATAACGGGGTGAATGAGTGGGAAATAGGGATGTTGGAGAATTCTGATGAAAATGCAAACTGTTGGAAACCGAGGCTGTTTGCTTATTCATCCCATGTCTGGAACAGAGATCCATCTAGCTGTGTGATTAGTATTTGCTGTTGTTGCTTTCAGTCCACAAGAATTACATAATTGATTACCTGTCCCCCTATGCATTTGCTTTATGTTTCCTTTGCTATGAAATGGAATAATGTGATGACAATTAAATGTGATTGTGGGAGGGGGGTTTATTGATTTGTTTATGCTTTTCTTGTATTTTGTGTTCCCATTTTGTATTTTTATGTTGTGAACTGCTCTGTGATCTTCGGATGAAGGGTGGTACACTAACACCAACACCAACAAGTTTCTTTTTTAGTGGGGTTTGTTAAATTAGACCTGCCTTTTTAGATATGCCCTGGGGTTTTTTTTAGGTTTAGGTTTTCATTTTGTTATGTTATTTTATATTTTGTTGTAATGTTTGTATTGTTTTCTAAGCTTTTGTGGGTTACTTTAAAAAAACCACCACTGAATAAATATAATAAATAATAATAACTTAAACAAGATTCGATGATGAACCAGAAGCCAGAATTTGGCAAATTTGAAACATGAGCGAATGTTTGTTTTGCTGTTCATCTGGGTGATCCCATGAGATTCAGGCTGCATAACGCAATTGCATTGGAAGAACAGGACAAGAACAGGACATTTGGGATTGGGACAGCACAGAAGATCACAGTATTTCAGGTGCTCTGCAGAGGGGTCAGGCTAAAAGCCAGATTTGTCTCCTTCATCAAAGTTGAGCTGAGAACAAATGGTCAAAATAATAAGTGCTTTTTGTTGTTGTTAATAAAAGGTGCACTGAGTTCTGCAGGGTGAAGATGTTCCTATTTATTGCTGCCCTAGGGAGGTTTAGGGATGCAGATGGTGCTGTGGTCTAAACCACTGAGCCTCTTGGGCTTGCTGATCAGAAGGTCGATGGTTCAAATCCCTGCGATGGGGTGAGCTTCCATTGCTCAGTCCCAGCTCCTGCCAACCTAGCAGTTCGAAAGCACGCCAAAAGTGTAAGTAGATAAATAGGTACTGCTCCAGCTGGAAGGTAAATGGCGTTTCTATTTGCTGCTCTGGTTTCACTGTTCCGTTGTGCCAGAAGTGGCTTAGCCATGCTGGCCACACGACCTGGAAAAACTGTCTGTGGACAAACTCCAGCCCCCTTGGCCTGCAAAGTGAGATGAGTGCCACAACCCCCGAGTCGTCCGCGACTGGAGCTAACTGTCAGCGGTCCTTTACCTAGGGAGGTTTGGCATTTGGCATAAAGAGTTGATACACAGACTGAATGTTAATGATGCTCGTAGGCATTCTGCTATGTCAGTTTCTGGTTCCAGCAGGATCGAAGCTGATAAACAAGCCACAAGTACCGCATTTGCTTCCTGACTCAGAAGCTGATCCTGGGAAAGAGCAATGGACTCTCGCGCTATGCTTACACTTGGCTCTTGGCCCATCTCCCCAACTCCACACATTTCACAGAGGAAACAAAACAGCTGAGATAAATGAGGGATTGCTGTTTAGTTTTAAATGTGGCTTCTGGATCCCAGAATGTCCCATTTAAGACTGGCACCCTTGTGCCAGAGTGCCTTCTGGGATCACTTTGGTGATTGTCAAAGTGGATGGAGCTGAATGTGGCAGGACGCTGAATGCAAGGTGGCAGGCAGTGGGTGACAGGCCTGAGTGCGTGGGGGAAGGGGTGGGTGTAGCAGGCCAAGTCGACCTGGGTGGGGTGGGGGGGCGATGGCGGAGGATCAAGGCGGCCTGGGTGCACTTGCAGGTGGCACCAGGCTGAGGTGGTCAGGGAAGGTGGTGGAGAAGGAAGGAAGTGGCGGGGATGAAATGATAGGAGTGGGTGTCCCAGATTTGCTACAGAAAACGGAGAGTTTGGGATTACTTGTGAGGTGGTGTGTTGTTCGATAAGAGATTGAGTGTTTGGGTGGGGGGGAGGCTCGTTTAATTTCATTGTACACAGGTTGTACAATGACAATAAAGGTATTATGATTATGATTATGATTATGATTATGATTATTATTACTAGTGGTTTAAGCCCGTTAAAATAACGGGCGCTTGAACATATGTGGTCAATTTTTAAAAAAAACTCACTTTTTTAATGTTACTTCTGCGGGTCTCCCCCCCTTCTGTGCCCCCCTTTTAGAGCCCAGGCTGACCTCCCCGATCACGTTGTGCAGGTATCGGAAGGGGGGCTTGCTGAGAAGGCGCTCCGTGAGGGGTGGCTTCCGGATCACTCGCCCCAGCAGCTCCTGCGTGCAACGGACCATGGAGCCCTGCATGGCCACTGCCCCCCGCAAGGCCAGGAGAGGCGCGGAGCGGAGGGGGCCCCGGCAGGCTCCTGGCACACCCCGTGCTCGCTACGCAGGGTGTGCGCCCTCCAGCCTCTCCTCGCCATTGCTACCCAACTCCACGTCCCCCCGGCCGCTCCCCCCCCGGCCCCGGCCCCTTCCCACCCCTGTAGCCCAGCGTGCAGACTGACCGCGCTCTCCCTCCGCCGCGGGGGAGGTGGGTGGGGAGGAGAAGGAGAAACAGCTTCTGCCTCCGCCACCCTTCCTCCCTCCCTCCCACCTTCTCCTCGCGCAGGCAAAGCCGGGGATCGTCCCTTCTCGGCCTCCCCTCGTCCTCTGGAGCGCCGACGTTCTGCTTCAACTGCCGCTTCAACTGCCGCCGCTGCTCCTGGCCCGATGTCTCTCCGATCCAATCCCTGTGTCTGTGGGGCACATGCGCAGTAGCGCAAACCCAGGGACACACGGAATGGACGCAGAGACACTTGGGTTTTATATATATTGATTATTTTTAAAACAAAATAAAAAATAAAAAAATCCTTCCAGTAAAAGCTCATACCAAGAACAAACTTAGTTGGTACTGGAAGGATTTTTTTATTTTGTTTTGACTATGGCAGACCAACACGGCTACCTACCTGTAATAATAATAATAATAATAATAATAATAATAATATTGAATATTTCAGTGTTGCTGAAGGAGGAGGATTGCTGGGTGTAGTTAAACTGGGTTTTGACAGAGGTCAGGTGGGTTTAGAGGGCCTCAGCCTCCAGGTACATGCCTGTATTATGAGTTTTGTTTTGGGAAGAAGATGAGGAATATGTAACTGGTTGGTTTGCTGCCTTGAAGCTTGTTTTTTGAGGGGTTCCTAGGCAACCATGAACCAAGCTTCCTTGATTCTTCTTCCCCCTCACAGAGCAGGATGTAGGCCAGCCTGAGTCACTGCTCAAGAGCACAATGCATCCGTCCTCCCTTGCCCTTTGTACCACTTCATGATGAGTCCTGGGTGAGTGGCAGCATTTTAAACTGACTGGCTAAGGCTCTGTATATTTGACTTGAAGATAAACTTCAGGTGAGGGCTCCCTATCTTCAGGTTACAGGCTCCCTATCTGTGGTCTGGACTGGGTGAAGGCAATCAGCCACCTCCTACAGTTGACTTGTTTCATACCAGACACTAGACAGTTAAGGGTCAGTGCAGTCTGGAATGGATTTAGATTAAGTCTCTGAGAGGTCCCCAGGCTCAGACATTGGTGGCAGGCCCGTCTCTACCCTGGTGGTGCAAGTGGCACGGGGAACCAGGGTTCCAAGGTCTGAAGGGCGGCAGGCTGAGTGTCTGGGAAAGAGAGTTCAAGTCCGGGGAGAGCAGAGCCTGTCCAAATGAGGAGTGGGCTGGTGAGCTTCTCTCCCTCCCCAGTCCTAGAGCGCTGCTGAGGGAGGAGGAGGAGGAGGAGGAGGAGGAGAGTCCACCACCCACCCACCTCACCACCCTATGCAGCTGGAGGACCACACTAGGGGCCACGCTTCCCAAACCTCCTGTTCCTCAACATCCGGCTGCCAAGCGCATGACAAGTGTGAGGAGTGAGGAGACAGCTGCCTCAGGAGCAGGTGGAGTCCGGGGCTGAGTGCCACCGCCATGGAGGAAAGGTGCTGGGTTTGCAGCCCCAGCGCATTTGGAGAGCTGCCCCAGCAGGCGCTTGCAGGGTCCCCTTGCCCATCCTGTTCAGCTACATTGAGCCCGAGCCATGAGCAGTAGTAAACCAGTCCTCCCTTTCCCGTTTACCTGCAGAAGCAGCAGAAGCAGCTTCTCCTCCACTCCCACCCCCACTAACAAGGTCCCTTGTGGTTGTAAAGCAAGCCAGACCATTTAGCACCGACCCCAATCATTTCCAGCAGCAGGCTCACTCCAAGCCCTGTGAAAAATATCATCACCATCACTATTACTACTACTACTACTAATACTACTACTACTACTACTACTACTACTACTACTGCCCTCCACCCATAGATATCAGGGCGGTTCACAGCCTAAACTACTAAGCACATGCTAAAAACTAGAACAAAGGCAAACCAAACCAAACCAAACCAGCAACCCTCCTCCCTTATTTGTGAAACAAGTCTGTTAATTGCCTATCCAACTTTAAAAAAAAAGGCACTAAAGGTTGTTGAGATCAATGCAAGCTAAAAAGCATTGCAGGGGGTTGGGCTAGATGACCTGCAGGGTCCCTTCCAATTCTACGTTTTTTCTGAAAAAAACACACACACAACCCAACTATGGTCCTTCTGCAGTCCTCTCCCCAAGCAACTGTGTGTGAGACTTGCTCCCCAGAAAGTGTGCTTGTCTTGCTACCTGTGGTTTTTGGTCTCTCGTCAGCCCCCTCTCCACAATCTATTCATAGAATCAGAGTTGGAAGAGACCACAAGGGCCATCCAGTCCAACCCCCTGCCAAGCAGGAAACACCATCAAAGCATTCCTGACAGATGGCTGTCAAGCCTCCGCTTAAAGACCTCCAAAGAAGGAGACTCCACCACACTCCTTGGCAGCAAATTCCACTGTCGAACAGCTCTTACTGTCAGGAAGTTCTTCCTAATGTTTAGGTGGAATCTTCTTTCTTGTAGTTTGAATCCATTGCCCCGTGTCCGCTTCTCTGGAGCAGCAGAAAACAACCTTTCTCCCTCCTCTATATGACATCCTTTATATATTTGAACATGGCTATCATATCACCCCTTAACCTTCTCTTCTCCAGGCTAAACATACCCAGCTCCCTAAGCCGTTCCTCATAAGGCATCGTTTCCAGGCCTTTGACCATTTTGGTTGCCCTCCTCTGGACACGTTCCAGCTTGTCAGTATCCTTCTTGAACTGTGGTGCCCAGAACTGGACACAGTATTCCAGGTGAGGTCTGACCAGAGCGGAATACAGTGGTACTATTACTTCCCTTGATCTAGATGCTATACTCCTATTGATGCAGCCCAGAATTGCATTGGCTTTTTTAGCTGCTGCATCACACTGTTGACTCATGTCAAGTTTATGGTCTACCAAGACTCCTAGATCCTTTTCACATGTACTGCTCTCAAGCCAGGTGTCACCCATCCTGTATTTGTGCCTTTCATTTTTTTTGCCCAAGTGTAGTACTTTACATTTTCCCTGTTAAAATTCATCTGTCCTCTGGGGTATTAGCCACCCCTCCCAATTTGGTGTCATCTGCAAACTTGATCAGGATGCCCTCAAGCCCATCATCCAAGTCATTGATGAAGATGTTGAATAAGACTGGGCCCAAGACAGAACCCTGTGGCACCCTGTGAGGGATCCTATCCCCGATCCCTCCCCTTCAATGCTTCCCCAACAGTGACTCTCCCTAGGTTTCACTGACAACTAGGATGAATCCTTCAGTGTTCATATGGGAGTTGTCTCTGGGGTACCTCAGGGCTCTACGTTTGAAAACCTCTTGCCACCTATGGGATCTCCCTACCAGGGTTCCCAACTACAGCAGTTTGCCTTCCCTTTAAGCAACTACGTGGCAACTTTGGCTTCACTGTCCAGCCCTCTGTATGACAGGAGAATAAGCAAACCGTTTCCTCTTCCACAGGAAAACTTTGTTCTCTCCTCTTAGTCACACCTCTTAAGGTACGGATACACTGCCAGAGTCAACGAACGTTGAAACACATTTAACTTTATTAGGTAACTTGAAAACATGGATGTCCAGGGTTATTACTGTTACAAATCTTCTTCTCATGTAATTCAGCTTGGTTATAATATAGCAATGGTAAAGACCTTTCCTCCCATCCCCCCAAAGCCTAACCTCTCATTATCTCTCTCCAACCCTCTAACCCTCCTGACCAACTGCCATTCTCCCCTTTTTAAAGGGCGAAAAGTCCCGCCTCCTGCGAGTGAGCCGCCAGTCACATAGAGTGTATGTTAACTCCTAACACGCTGGGCTCCTGACCATACCCTCCCTAAGGGCTGATCCGTTACACACCCCACTAGTCACATCTCTCCCGGATGAAGAGGAGCCATTGATGAGTACCCTTTGGGTTCGGTCAGTCAGCCAGTTACAAATCCACTGAATGGTAGCATTGTCTAGCCCACATTTTACCAGCTTCTTTACAAGAATATCATGGGGCACCTTGTCAAAGGCCTTGCTGAAATCAAGATAGGCTACATCCACAGCGTTCCCTTCATCTACCAGGCTTGTAATTCTGTCAAAAAATGAGATCAGGTTAGTCTGACATGACTTATTTTTCAGAAACCCATGCTGACTTTTAGTGATCACAGCGTTCCTTTCTAGGTGCTCACAGACCGTTTGCTTAATGATCTGCTCTAGAATCTTTCCTGGTATTGATGTCAGGCTGACTGGGCAGTAATTGTTTGGGTCTTCTCTTTCCCCTTTTTGAAAATAGGGACAATAGGGAATATTCATATTCCTTTCCCCCTAATCTCCAATATTACATTTTCCTCTGGGTGAGACTTAAAACTGAAAGCCCTAATTTCCAACTGTGTTTCTTGCTGCAGTCCTACTGTCTACTCAGAAGTAAGGTCCTATTAGATTCAGCAGGGCTTACTCTCAGGTAAGTGCAGTTAGGGCTGCAGCCTTTGTGACCCAAGTTTTGGGTCCTTTTTAGGTTCAGGATGTCACTGCTTTACACCCACCCACCACCCACAATATTTGAAAAGTCAGCTTTGTACTTAAACACAAATTGGCTGGGAACTTCATTCTCTGTGTCTTAATTTATTTAAAGAACAACAAACGTGATTGCTTTAACTTTTTGATATGTGGTGATTTGATTTTTTTTTTTTAACAGAATTTATTAGCTTTTCCATACAAAAAAAAAACAGAAACACAAACCCGACCCCACACCAACAAATATAAAAACAAAAACAAATACACATAATGTCAGGATTTTTCTTCTTAACAATATTCCTTACAAAAAAAAATTTCTACTTTCGAATCTTGACGTTTGACTTCCCCCGCCTTTTCACCTTCGGTTTTAAAACAATATACTTGATTCCTTAACAACTTCACTTTAAAAAAACAATTTAGTTTTGCTCAAAAAAAACACAAATATCTTAATTTTACCATTTTAACTTCAGTCATACTCAAATATTCTTATAATCTAAACTTATTTCTTCTATCCATTGACATGCTGCTTTTAACTTAAAGTTCAATATCTCCTTTCTTACTTGGACTAACATGAACTTGTCTCTATTCAAAGACTCTCATTTCCAATACTGTAATGGATTATTGTGTTGTACATATCCCTGTGAGTTTGAGTTTGTAATCTCTGTTTGAGTTTGTAATCTCTGTCTGAATATATGTATTTGAATGGATTAGTTTTTGTTATAATTTACTATTGATTTGCGAGCAGGGACTACTCCCACTATTGAAACTTATATTGGCCAGAGTTCTTGGTGTGTTTTTTTCTCTCCCACATGAGAGACTCCTCAGCAGCTGCTCAGAGGAGTCAGCTCTTTATCACTCAGCGTCATGGAAAGAAGCTTAGTCCAGCCCCAGGGTACTGATTTCTTGATGCTGGACTCTTACTTAATAGTGTTTAGAGAAGAAACAAGCCTTGCTTACATTGCTAATCTCTGCCTATTTCCTGTCTGGCTCTCCCCCTGGAGCTGAAGCAACTTGACTCACCCTTTCTCCATATGTTGATAGCATCTTCCAGTACCCAGCCCCTTCCAGTCTCTCTTCCTGAATGCCATAAGGCCCCTCCCTTTTCCAGCAGGGAAACCTATAACTCTCCAGATGTTGCCAGAGTCTATCTCCAACAATCCTTGACTGCTGGACAGATTCCTCATCACCACAACAGTTTTTCCTCCTCAGACAGAAATAATTTAGGGCTGAATCTAGGGCCACCCCAATACATTTTGGAACCTGAGCCACAAATGACTCTCCCCCAGCCAGAGAAGAGGTAAATGAAGATCTATATCAGGAATAAGGAACATGCCAGTACCTCGTCCAAGAGCCCCTCGAGAAACTAGCCCTGAAGCACGGAGTTGTTCCAGGACAGGTCCTGGGCCAACAGTCGGAACTCTGTGGTGTAGGTGGCCACTGTGGACTTGCCCTGTCTCAACCACTGGATCACCCGATTGGCTTGACTCCCCTTCTGAGGGTTGGCAAACGCTGTTTCCAGGTGATTGCAAAACCCAGTATAGTCTGACAACAGGGGCGAGTCTTGCTGGAGCAGTGGCAACGCTCATCTGGCCACCTGGTCCTTCAACAAGCTGATCAGGAAATGCACTTTGGTGCGGTCATCGGGGAAGTCTGGGCTCACCCCTGAATGTACAGCTTGGCCTGGGCGAGAAACATGGAAAAACATGCCAGAGACTTGTCAAATTTCTCTGGTAGGGCCACTGGGTACTTGCTGGAAGTTGGAGCATCGGCACCAGGAGCTGGTATGGAGTCCAAAGCCTGTTGTAGCGCTGTGACAGCGTCGCTTAGCTGCTGGATGGTATTGGCCATGGTTTGGTTGAACTGAGCCAACCTGGGTCAGCCATGGCTTCTGGTTTCTCCCGAACGCACCCCAGAAATGGGGGAGTGTGGTTGTGGTGGGAGCAAACTGTGCTGGTCCAAGGGTAATTCAAGAGGCGAGGTCTAGGTCTGGTCCAAAGTCTAAGGAGTTAACAAGGGGTCAGTCCGATGAAGCTGAGGCAGGGTGCAGGGCAGGAAACTAGGCGAGGTCAGGAACACAGGCAGGATCTGGCAAGCAGCAACGTTGCTCCCAACCTGGGGCGGGATCTGACCGCCCTTTTATCTCTGCCGAGGTAATGGCCGGTCCCGATCCCCCAATGACTCACCACCCTGCCTCGCCTGAAGGCGAGCACTCCTCCTGCGAGTACTCAGGTCCCTCCTTCTCTCAGCCCTGAGTCTCTGCAGCTCAGGAGATTCCAGAGGGTTAGTAGACCCAGGGGCCTCTGGTGGTCCAGCTGACAGCGATGAAGTATCCTCAGCACCTGGAGCCAGGACAGGCTCAGGCCCCTGACTCGGCCTGTTATATCCAGCCCCCGAGGTGTGAGCTCGGGAGCAAGGGACAAAGAATTAAGATTTCTACAAATAGAAGAAGAATGCAACATTGAAGCGGAGAAGCCGAAAGAAGATGAGATGTGTACCTTGATGCTCGATGCAAGGTTTGTTGGGAACTGTGTCTGGATCTGTGGATGGATAAGAAAAGAGGAAAATTGGAAGATTGGTTCCGGTGATAGATGGAAATGGACAATGGACAGAGGGGGAGTAGGGTGAATTATTAAGTGTAAAATTTAAATGGTCTGTTATGGTAATCTGAAATCGGAGGGTGAAGACTGTAAGTTTTATTTTGTTTAAGAAAAGGGATATTTGGAATTTTATGTTATTAGCAGCAGTATATGGGATAGAAGAAATTAGTATTGATTTGTTATAAGAATAATTTGTTAAGATTTAAGGATCTAATATTAATTATTATAGAATAAGATGATTGTTTATTATTATTATTATTAGCTATTATCAGTTATTAAAGATAAGATGATTGTTTATTATCAGCTATTATAGATTAAGATGATTGTTTTTTTAAATGAATTTAAATTTTTAGAGTGACGTTGTTATTAAAGTAGATTATGGACATAAAACCGAAGGTGAAAAGGCAGGGGAAGTCAACTGTCAAGATTTAGAAATAGAAATTTTCTTTATGTATATGAATAAGAAGAAGAATCATGGCAATATTTGTATTTGTTTTATATTTGTAGGTGTGGGTGTGGGTGTATGTTTTGTTTTGAAAATGTCAATAAATTCTTATTAAAAAAAAGAAATATTATCCTGGTGTCTTCCCCTTTTAATCCCTCTTTTAATAAGACACTACACAGTCTTCAGTAAAGTATAAAACGTTTACTCACAAGAAATCATCTGTTCACACAAAGGATCCCAGAGGCAGACTTAAAAGTTACTAAACATGTGGTGACTATCTCCTTATGGGAGAAAGTCCCCCTTTTCTTCTCTTGGCCTAGAGCCAAGGGTGCATCTTAGTAATGCTGCTGTTAAGATGGCAATGAGAGAGAGAAGACTGAAGAGACAAAATGGAGGCCCGGCCTGTGGTTCTTCAAGGAGAGGCCGCACCCATCTCAAGTTACATACAAGGAAGTTTTGTCTCAGTCCAGGAAGGCAGGAAGTTCCGGCTGGAGGACTGAGACAACCTTTATGTCTACTCTAGCAAAAGTTGTGTTTGACTGCTCCTGTCCTTTTTACATCCCACACCCTCACCTAAAATGGCCGCCGCAGCTTTGCATGTGCTGAGAAGAAAAAAAAGGAGGCATGTCTGAGACGTCGCACTAAGACCGGCTCTGAGGGGATTGTGTCGCTGGGGTGCGTAATTTTGGGACTAGGGTGGGGGAGAATGCTCTTTAAGGTCCCCAGTGCCCTCACTTAAAATGGCCGCCGTGCTGTTTTTACATGAGTAGAATGTGTTCTTTTATGTAATGGGAACGGTGTGTTTTTACATGAGTAGAATGTGTCCTTTTATTTAAAATGCATCTCTGGGTTATTTGTGGGCCTGCCTGGTGTTTTTACATGAGTAGAATGTGTTCTTTTATGTAAAATGCATCTCTGGGTTATTTGTGGGGCATAGGAATTAGTTCATTCCCCCCCCCAAAAATATAGTCCGGCCTACCACATGGTCTGAGGGAAAGTGGACCGGCCCACGGCTGAAAAAGGTTCTTTTCTGGTTTGTGTATTTTGGGTAGAAGATAGAAAGTTCCTGGTCGAGGTTCTGCTGGTGTGTTCCTGAGGATCTGTTCTTGGATGTGTGGGGGTAGCTCCTTAACAATCTTGTTCAGTTCTTTTTTGTATTCTTCTGTGGGGTCTGAGTCCAATTTTATGTAAAAGGTGGTATTGGAAAGTTGTCTGTGAGCCTCCTGGATGTAATCAGTTTTGTTCATGATGACGACAGCTCCACCCTTGTCCGCCTCTTTAATTATAATGTCTGGGTTGTTCCTGAGATTATCTATGGCTCTCCTTTCAGCATGGTTTAGATTTTGTTGTAAGCGATGGTGTTTTCTGGTCACATCCGTTTGGATTCTGCGGCGGAAGCAATCGATGTACAGATCTAGTGTGGTATTGCGTCCATCAGGAGGGGTCCATGTGGAGTCCCTTTTTGTCCAGGAAATCCAGGACGCCCCATCATCTCAGGTATTGGCACCATTACAGTGGGGGTTTCCGGTTATATGGACTCTGTTCTGAAACCATATGCCATCAGTGCTCCCAGCTACGTACGTGACACCACAGATTTTCTGAGAAAAATACAATCTTTGAATAACCTTCCTAACAATACTATTCTAGTCACTATGGATGTGGAATCTCTGTATACCAACATCCCACACAACGATGGTTTACAAGCTATAAGGAACACCATTTCAGATAAAACCACAGCGGACTTTGCTACCAAACTCTGTCATTTTGTCCTTACCCACAACAACTTCAAATTTGGTGAGGATCTGTTCCTTCAGATCAGCGGCACAGCAATGGGCACCCGCATGGCCCCACAGTATGCCAACATCTTCATGGCAGATTTAGAACAACGTTTCCTAAACTCCTACCCACTCAAACCTCTCTTGTACCTGCGTTACATTGACGATATTTTTATTATCTGGACACATGGCCAACAGACCCTGGACACCTTCCACCAGACATTCAATGACTTTCACCCCACCATCAACCTAACAATGAACCAATCTATGCAAGAAATACACTTTTTGGACACTACTATAAAAATACAGGATGGACACATAGACACCACCTTATACCGTAAACCAACTGACCGACAAACATATCTACATGCTTCTAGCTACCATCCCAAACACACCAAACAATCCATAGTATATAGCCAGGCCCTACGTTACAGCCGCATCTGTTCCAACTCTACAGACAGAGACTCTCACCTAAGAGATCTACAGCAAACCTTTTTAGAACTAAAATATCCACCTGATGAAGTTAAACAACAGATCAACAGAGCCAGACTGATACCCAGAGAGAACTTGCTGCAAGACAGACCCAAAAAAGAAAATAACAGAACACCACTAGTAATCACATACAACTCCCAAACTAAAACAGTACAAGCTCATCAGAGATCTACAACCTCTCCTAGACAATGACAGTTCTCTTTCTCAAGCTCTGGGAGGAACCCTACATCGCCTACAGACAGCCACCCAATCTCAAACAGCTCCTCACCCACAATAATACTACAACAGGACTCAACATGGACCTGGTACCAGAGCCTGCAATAAACCCAGATGCCAACTTTCGCCACATAAACCCGGACAACACATTACTGGTCCCAACAACATCAAACATACCATCTCAGGACTATTTAATTGCTCATCTTCACATTGTGTATGCATCAAATGCCAACAGTGCCCTTCAGCTCTCTATATTGGACAAACAGGCCAAACCCTACGCCAAAGGATAAATGGACATAAATCTGATATCAGGAATCACAAGACAGAGAAACAGTAGGAGAACACTTCAATCTCCCGGACATTCTATAAAAGATCTCAAAGTAGCTGTCTTAATACAAAGAAATTTCAGAAATAGACTGGAAAGAGAAGTGGCTGAATTACAACTAATCACCAAACTTAAAACCACGGAGAAACCTGGTCTGAACAAAGACATTGGATTCTTATCTCATTATACATAACAAAGCTATCTTTAGCCATCTCACCACTTGCCTTTCCCTGCAAGACTAATTACAGCCATTAAGAGTCGTCAACAGGTTTTCACACCTATCAGCTGATCACCCATTCCCACCACCCTTCTGAGCAATACCCCTCCCCACTCCCTCACTATATTTAAGGATCTGGTGACTTCTGTTTCAGTGTATCTGAAGAAGTGTGCATGCACACGAAAGCTCATACCAGGAACAAACTCAGTTGGTCTCTAAGGTGCTACTGGAAAGAATTTTCGATTTTGTTTTGAACCCTTCAGATAGGGAACTGTCTTTTGCCAAGTAGCACACAAAGCCATTTCCTATCCCTACTAAGGCTTATAGACTGGAGCAAGCTGGCTCTTCTCATGGGGGGGGGCTTTATGTTGGGAGCGCAGAACTGAGTTGTCTGTGACACAGTTGGTCAGTTCATTTACTTGATTTAGGTGAAGAAGAATGAAGAAGAAGAAGAAGAAGAAGAAGAAGAAGAAGAAGAAGAAGAAGATTTGATATCCCGCTTTATTAGCCAAAGGAGTCTCAAAGTGGCTAACAATCTCCTTTCCCTTTCCTCCCCCACAACAAACACTCTGTGAGGTGAGTGAGGCTGAGAGACTTCAGAGAAGTGTGACTAGCCCAAGGTCACCCAGCAGCTGCATGTGGACATGAACCCAGTTCCCCAGATTATGAATCTACCGCTCTTAACCACTACACCATGCTGGCTCTTGCCAGGCCACATCCCCATCTTACTTGCAGCAACGCAGACCCTCCAAGTGTCCCTATTTTCCAGGGACTGTAACTGGATTTACAGAAGCTGTCTCAGTTTATAATTTGATCCCAGAATGTCCTGCTTTTCCTAAGGACGTCCCTGTTTTCACTGGAGAAATGTTGGAGGATATGGAGTTATGCAGTGCTTTTTCCTGGGGGGGGGTACACATACCCCTAAACATTTTGTGAATCTAAGTTTGGCCTCATTGAGGGGCAGTATTTCAATATGAGTAGGAAAATGAGAGAACCCCTAAACATTTTTAAAGAAAAAAAGCACTGGAGTTATGCAACCCCAAGCCAATGAGACAAGTAACTATACAACCTTTAGAAGACATCTGAAGGCAGCCCTGTATAGGGAAGTTTTAAAAATGTTTAATGTTTTATTATTATTTTTATATGTTGGAAGCCACCCCAAGTGGCTAGTGCAACCCAGTTAGATGAGCAGGGTATAAATAATAAAATGATGATGATGATGATGATGGAATAGGTAAAGGTAAAGGGACCCCTGACCATTAGGTCTAGTCATGTCCGACTCTGGGGTTGCGGTGCTCATCTTGCGTTAATGGCCAAGGGAGCCGGCATACAGCTTCCGGGTCATGTGGCCAGCATGACAAAGCCGCTTCTGGTGAACCAGAGCAGCGCACAGAAACGCCGTTTACCTTCCCACTGGAGCGGTACCTATTTATCTACTTGCACTTTGACGTGCTTTCGAACTGCTAGGTGGGCAGGAGCTGGGACCAAGCAACGGGAGCTCACCCCGTTGTGGGGATTCGAACCTGTCGACCTTCTGATCAGCAAGCCCTAGGCTCTGTCCATATTTTCATCAGTGAAATGTGGGAGAGCATGCCAGCATTTCTGCCTGCCTGGAATGTGTCCTTGAACTCTTATGGTGCTTCTTGACTGCCTGGATGAGGGTAGAAAGGGGTGTGTGAGTATGTATGGGAACTAGCCTAGTGTGTACAGAGGCAGTATATTCATATCCACTGCGCCATCAGAGGCTGCCTAGAAAGGAATGGGGCCCTCACAACAAGGTTCCTCACCCCTATTCTAAATGGCACTGCGTGGCACCCATGGCCCCAGGCACCCATGGTTTTGGGGCCAAGCTGACACTCCTGCCTGTGGAACTTTCCACAGGTATACCAGGGGTCTCTAGGGCAGATGCAGGCCCAATGACAGATTCTCTCTTGGTTTCTTGGAGAACACTTCTGTGTCATCTGAAACCCCTTCAGCCAGTTTTCAGCATGGTTTAGGCTTCTATTCCTACATATTAGAAAAGAAATATTGCAAGCATTAAATTTATGCATATCCTCACTCTGGTAATTATATTAAATAACAAACATTAAATCATTTATGCAGCAGCAAGTTCTTGTTAAGTTTTTTTAAGTTTAAACAATCTGCATTAATAACTCAGTAGGACAGATATTGTATCTGCACGTTTCATGAAATTGTTTATGTTTATTTAAGAGGCAGTTTAACTAGGGATGCAAGGAATTCATTTAGCCTGCTTTTTGGAGTGGACCAACCTGATCAGAAACTCCCAACTCTGTGTGTGGATTTGAACACAACCTCTAGTTGGATTTCAACTTCTTCAGTTTCTGCAGTCCTCAAAAACTGTGCAGTAAAATGTATATTTTTATAAAGGATGCAAACAAAATGCAAATTTTAATGGTGAATGCTTTGAAAGTGTATTTTACATACAAAATGTGCACAAAATGTAAACAAACCCATGCCCTGGGATAGAATGGGACAATTGGACAGAATGGACCTATGATTTAGTATTATTATTATTTACTAGCTGGCTCGGCCAGGCGTTGCTGCGGGTTTTTTGTTAGTTTGTTTGTTTTTTGCTTTTTAAAATTCTCCTGACCCCGAGAGTATTCTGGAAGCTCCTGTTTTCATTCTTCCCTGTCCCTTTAGAGCAGGGGTCAGCAACCTTTTTCAGCCGTGGGCCGGTCCACTTTCCCTCAGACCATGTGGTAGGCCGGACTATATTTTTTGGCTCAGAACCATCTCCTTAGTTTGCTTCCCCTAAAAGGGACCAAAAGCTCCTGCCTGGGTGTTGCCTCATGCTAATGTTGCTGTAGCTCAATGGAAGAGCATCTGCTTTGCATGCAATGATCACAGGTTCAATCTTTAACATCTCCAGGTATGGTGGAGGAAGACTCCTTCCTGTACTAGGCAGCTGTTGCCAATCAGTGTAGACAATACTGAGCTAGATAAATTCAGTGTAGGGCAGCTTCCTGTGTTCCTATGCTTCCCTCCCACCCCCAAACTTTCTGGTTCCGACCTCCCTCAGGGAATGTGTGTAGAAACACTTCTGTTTACTGGAGTCTCTAACCTCAGGCCACAGTTGCAAACCACCATGAAGCAGTTTAGACCAGTTGGTCACACCCAGGCTATGCTGAGTCATAGGGGAAGGTTCTGGGCTTTGTTTGTGTGACCTCATGGAGTGGCTGTCCTGCACTTGAGAAATGCAAGCGATAGATTATGAAACTCCCTGTGAGTAAGAGGCTGTTAAGGGGTTATTTATCTAGCCAGCCAAATCTTAGAAACCACTATATGAGCCTTACTTTCATGATAAGATCCCTGGCGGCTTGCCAACCGAGACTTTGCTCAACAAATTAACACATTGCTTCCCAAGTGTTTGATCAGCTGAGGCACATCTCTCTCCCCCACATTTAAAATTTGAAGGACCCTTAGGGCTCACCCAGACTCCCTTTTGTGCCATGTTTCTGGGCACAGGTACTGTCCAAGTGCATTCTCTTTGCCTTGGCACTTTCCCTGTGAAAACCCTTTCTTTACTGCTGAATTGGAGCAGTGGAAAACCTTAATTGACACTTGTTCTGATTCAGCAGTAAAGGAAAAAAGGAGCAATATGACACTTTAAAGGGCAAAAGGTATGGATGAGACTTTAAATAGGCCAACAGGGTGAGTCCACTTATTTTAGGTCCGCTTATTTACTTGGAATTAAGTGATGCTGAGTAAGAGTAGTGGAACAGCAGACTGAGCAGGCACACAGATCATCTGGTCATAGTCTTCTTCGCTATGATGAGATGTTGCATTTGCATTTAAATTAAATACATTCCTTCTAAATTGACTTCTATCTATATACATTACAAATGAAAATTGTATGCTAATTTTTTATGCAAGATTTTGCAGATCTTTTGTTCTCCTTTTTCCTTCTTCTTGACATGTGCAAGGGATCACCCTAGCAGGATTGCAGACTTCATCTCTCCCCCTGAAATGAAAGGGGTCTGCATTTGTCTGGAGTGTGCCTATAATTCTTTGCTAGTTTGTATTATATTTTGGAATAGGATAGGCAGTTTCAGCCTCAGCAACTGGCAGCCCTGAGCAGCTGCCAGGTCCCAGGCTATGTCTGAATGTGTAGTCAAGATTCTGCAGAATCACTGCAAATTCCTGGAGTATGGATAGTGGATAATTCACCACCAAAGAAGACAGAAGAGGGCACAGACATATACTGATTTATATGTAGGATGCAAATTTGGAAAGAATTGCTGTGATTTAGCTTGGAGAAGAGTGTTACCAGGTCACACAGTTGTCCCGGTGCAGTTTGGTGGGCAGCTTTAGGGCACCTCCTGCTTTCCCTTCCTACAGTTTTTTATCTTTAACCTGGACTTGAACCCTTCACAGGTGGGTAGCCGTGTTGGTCTGCCATAGTCAAAACAAAATCGAAAATTCTTTCCAGTAGCACCTTAGAGACCAACTGAGTTTGTTCCTTGGTATGAGCTTTCGTGTGCATGCACACTTCTTCAGATACACTGAAACAGAAGTCACCAGATCCTTAAATATAGTGAGGGAGTGGGGAGGGGTATTGCTCAGAAGGGTGGTGGGAATGGGTGATCAGCTGATAGGTGTGGAAAACCTGTTGACGACTCTTAACGGCTGTAATTAGTCTTGCAGGGAAAGGCAAGGGGTGAGATGGCTAAAGATAGCTTTGTTATGTATAATGAGATAAGAATCCAATGTCTTTGTTCAGACCAGGTTTCTCCGTGGTTTTAAGTTTGGTGATTAGTTGCAATTCAGCCACTTCTCTTTCCAGTCTATTTCTGAAATTCCTTTGTATTAAGACAGCTACTTTGAGATCTTTTATAGAATGTCCTGGGAGATTGAAGTGTTCTCCTACTGGTTTCTCTGTCTTGTGATTCCTGATATCAGATTTATGTCCATTTATCCTTTGGCGTAGGGTTTGGCCTGTTTGTCCAATATAGAGAGCTGAAGGGCACTGTTGGCATTTGATTGCATACACAATGTTAGAAGATGAGCAATTAAATAGTCCTGAGATGGTATGTTTGATGTTGTTGGGGCCAGTAATGGTGTTGTCCGGGTTTATGTGGCAGCAAAGTTGGCATCTGGGTTTATTGCAGGCTCTGGTACCAGTGTCCATGTTGAGTCCTGTTGTAGTATTATTGTGGGTGAGGAGCTGTTTGAGATTGGGTGGCTGTCTGTAGGCGATGAAGGGTCTTCCTCCCAGAGCTTGAGAAAGAGAACTGTCATTGTCTAGGAGAGGTTGTAGATCTCTGATGATGTGTTGTACTGTTTTAATTTGGGAGTTGTATGTGATTACTAGTGGTGTTCTGTTATTTTCTTTTTTGGGTCTGTCTTGCAGCAAGTTCTCTCTGGGTATCAGTCTGGCTCTGTTGATCTGTTGTTTAACTTCATCAGGTGGATATTTTAGTTCTAAAAAGGTTTGCTGTAGATCTCTTAGGTGAGAGTCTCTGTCTGTAGAGTTGGAACAGATGCGGCTGTAACGTAGGGCCTGGCTATATACAATGGATTGTTTGGTATGTTTGGGATGGTAGCTAGAAGCATGTAGATATGTTTGTCGGTCAGTTGGTTTACGGTATAAGGTGGTGTCTATGTGTCCATCCTGTATTTTTATAGTAGTGTCCAAAAAGTGTATTTCTTGCATAGATTGGTTCATTGTTAGGTTGATGGTGGGGTGAAAGTCATTGAATGTCTGGTGGAAGGTGTCCAGGGTCTGTTGGCCATGTGTCCAGATAATAAAAATATCGTCAATGTAACGCAGGTACAAGAGAGGTTTGAGTGGGTAGGAGTTTAGGAAACGTTGTTCTAAATCTGCCATGAAGATGTTGGCATACTGTGGGGCCATGCGGGTGCCCATTGCTGTGCCGCTGATCTGAAGGAACAGATCCTCACCAAATTTGAAGTTGTTGTGGGTAAGGACAAAATGACAGAGTTTGGTAGCAAAGTCCGCTGTGGTTTTATCTGAAATGGTGTTCCTTATAGCTTGTAAACCATCGTTGTGTGGGATGTTGGTATACAGAGATTCCACATCCATAGTGACTAGAATAGTATTGTTAGGAAGGTTATTCAAAGATTGTATTTTTCTCAGAAAATCTGTGGTGTCACGTACGTAGCTGGGAGCACTGATGGCATATGGTTTCAGAACAGAGTCCATATAACCGGAAACCACCCACTGTAATGGTGCCAATACCTGAGATGATGGGGCGTCCTGGATTTCCTGGTTTGTGTATTTTGGGTAGAAGATAGAAAGTTCCTGGTCGAGGTTCTGCTGGTGTGTTCCTGAGGATCTGTTCTTGGATGTGTGGGGGTAGCTCCTTAACAATCTTGTTCAGTTCTTTTTTGTATTCTTCTGTGGGGTCTGAGTCCAATTTTATGTAAAAGGTGGTATTGGAAAGTTGTCTGTGAGCCTCCTGGATGTAATCAGTTTTGTTCATGATGACGACAGCTCCACCCTTGTCCGCCTCTTTAATTATAATGTCTGGGTTGTTCCTGAGATTATCTATGGCTCTCCTTTCAGCATGGTTTAGATTTTGTTGTAAGCGGTGGTGTTTTCTGGTCACATCCGTTTGGATTCTGCGGCGGAAGCAATCGATGTACAGATCTAGTGTGGTATTGCGTCCATCAGGAGGGGTCCATGTGGAGTCCCTTTTAGTGTAACATTTTTTCGGTGGTGGTTGGTGGTCAATGTTCTGTTCATTAATGTGTTTGGAGGGTGGTGGATGTTCCCCAGTAGGTTGAGAGATGTTGTGTTGTGAAGATGTTGTTTGTTCTTTGTCTTGTTCTTGTGTGTGTTGGAAGTACTCCTTCAGGCGTAAACGGCGGAAAAATGCTTCCAAGTCCCCATAGAACTGAATCATGTGTGGGGATTTGGCAGGGCAGAATGATAGTCCACGTGAAAGGATTGATTCCTCAGCTGGGCTGAGAGTTTGCTGTGAGAGATTGACGATATTGTTGATCTTGTTGTTTTGATTGGTAGCCTGTAGGTTGGAAAGGTTAGAAAGTTTTTTGTTTTTCTGTTTTTTCAGTAACTCCAGTTGAGAGTGGTAAATGGTTTGCTTTTCCTTGTGGAACTCCTGCCAAGCTGGGTGAATCCTAATAGAGTTGTCCAGTACAGAGAGTTCTTCCTTTATTATTACAGAAGATTACCAAAGACCTCCCCGTCCCTCTTTTAAGTAAAGGTACATAGTACCAGTGCTATTTTTCTAGAAAAAATAGGTGCCAGAGCTTACAATGAACTTCTTCCTTCTTCTCTTAGAATGGCAGTGGCACCCACCTGAGAGGTGCCAGAGCTGAGCTCGGACAAGCTCCAGCTGAAAAAAAAAAGCCCTGCATGGGTACCAAGACTCACCAAGTTATTTTGGCACCTGAAGCAGAAAATCCCACTGCCTGTCCTCTGTGACGTCCAAAATCAGCTGCCACCTTGCTCTGACTTTTACCTAGCACTTTAAATATGCTTACTATGGATTCATCCACAGTAAACATTTAAAGCAGTATTATACCACTTTAAACAGCCATGGCTTCCCTGCCACCACCCAATAGCCAGTGTGGTGTAGTGGTTAAGAGCGGTAGACTCGTAATCTGGTGAACCGGGTTCATGTCTCCACTCCTCCACATGCAGCTGCTGGGTGACCTTGGGCTAGTCACACTTCTTTGAAGTCTCTCAGCCCCACTCACCTCACAGAGTGTTTGTTGTGGGAGGAAGGGAAAGGAGAATGTTAGCTGCTTTGAGACTCCTTAGGGTAGTGATAAAGCAGGATATCAAATCCAAACTCTCCTCCTCCTCCTCCTCCTCCTCCTCCTCCTCCTCCTCTATAATTCTGGAAGCTATAGTTTGTCAAGGGTGCTGAGAGCTGTTAGGAGACTCCTATTTCCCTCAGACAGCTACAGTTCTTTTTTTTTTTTTTCTTTTTTTTTTTAACTTATTACAACTTATTCCAAATTCCATCCCTCCCCCCTCCCTCCTTCATTCCTCCCCTCCCCCTTGCTTCACAGTTTACCTTACATATTGTCCTTAATGTCCATTAGTCCATTCGCACGTCTTTATATCTATCCAATTTTCTTTTATATCTTATTCATTTGGATCTTTACCATTCTGCTAAGAGGTTGGCTCTCTTCACATATAATTTAAAATAGTTTTTAAGCGTTTCCCAATTCTTTTCTCTCTCCAATTTACCTTTCCCTTGTAATTCTTCATATTTTACTGCCCAATTATAGTAAGTCAATAATTTTAACTGCCATTCCTCTTTTTCCGGTACTCTTTGAGTCTTCCAATTTTGCGCTACCAGCAATCTCGCCGAGACCGTGGCATATAGTAATAAGTGTCTATCTTTAGCCTGTATTTCATTCTCCATCATTCCTAAAAGGAATAACTCCACACTTTTTCTAAAGGAATATTTGACCATTTTCTTTATCTCCTTATATACCATTTCCCAAAACACTTTAATTTCTTTACAAGACCACCACATGTGCATGAATGTACCTACTTCTTTTTTACATCGCCAACATTCGTTGTTTTCGTTCTTATAGATTTTTGCCAGTTTGACCGGTGTAAGGTACCATCTATATTGCATCTTCAATAAATTTTCCTTAATATCGTAATTTGGGGTTAGATGGTTATCCCTCCTCCATAATCTTTCCCACTTCTCTAGCATTATTGGACGGCCTACGTCTCGGCCCCATCTTATCATGGTTTCTTTGATTTGTTCCTCCTCTGTCTCCCATTGCAATAATATTTTGTATAAATTTTTTGTATAGCCTTTTTGCATATCCAATAAAATTTCCTCTAATTTTGATTTCCCCTTTTCAAATCCAATTTTTTTGTCTTGTTGGAATTTTTGGTTTATTTGAAAATATTGGAGCCAGCTAGTTAAGTAATCTTTCAATTCATCGTATGTCTTTAATTTTAATTCTCCTTCTTTTTCCTCCAATAAATCTCTATAAGTAGGCCAATTGGAATCCATATTCCTTTTTTTTACTGCCACCATCTCCAGGGGGGATAACCACCAAGGTACCTTTGTCTCGAAGTACCTTTTATACTTTAGCCAAATTCCAAATAACGATCTCCTGATGATATTATTCATAAAGATGTTTTGTTTGTTTATTTTCTCTTTCATGAGGTACCAATGCCAGCCAAACCCCAGCCCTTCTCCTTCCAAATCTAATAGATCGTTATTTTTCAATTCTATCCAGTCCTTGATCCAATATAGTGCTGCCGCATCATGGTACAGTCTTAAATCTGGTAATCCGAAACCCCCTCTTTCCCTGCTGTCTATTAAATTTTTATGTTTTATTCGGGGTTTTTTCCCGTTCCAGATGAACTTAGCGATGTCCTTTTTCCATTCTTTAAAGTAGTCTGTCCCCCCTAATAGTGGTAAGTTCAGGAACAGATAGTTCATTTTAGATAGTACCCCCATTTTCACCAGTGAGATTTTACCAAGTAATGATATTTTTAATTTAGACCATATTTCCAATTTTCCTTTAATTTGTCTCCATTTTTCTCCATAGTTTTCTTTTAGCAGGTCTAAACTGTTTGTTGTTATTGAAATGCCTAGATACTTTATTTTTTTTGATATTTTTAATCCTGTGAGTTCTTGTAATTTTTCTTTTTCTTTATTTTCCAGGTTTTTTACCATCATCTTTGTTTTCTCATAATTTATTTTTAAGCCTGCTAGGTTGCCATATTCTTTTATAACCTGCAAAGCATTCGGGATGCTATTTATGGGATCTTCTGATGTTATAAGTATGTCATCCGCGAATGCTTTGATTTTATGCTTCGTTTTCCCTATCACCACCCCCTTTATTTTCTCATCTTCTCTTATCGTTTTTAATAGCATTTCCAAAACCATTATAAATAGGGATGGTGATAGGGGACAACCTTGTCGCGTTCCTCTTGTGATGTTTATACTTTCTGTTAGTTTATTATTAATCAATAATCTCGCATTTTGGTTCCCATAAATAGCTCCTATTGCCCTTTCAAATTTTTCTCCGATATTTATTTCCTTTAGTATTCCTTTCATAAATTGCCAGGAAACCCTGTCGAAAGCCTTTTCCGCATCGAGGGATATTATTGCCGCTTGTTTGCCTCTATTATTTTCTAAGCATTCCATTATATTTATGATGTTTCTTATATTTTCTTTAGCCTGCCTGCCTTTCACGAAACCTACTTGGTCTTTATGTATTATATCAGCCAATATATTATTTAATCTATTTGCTAGTACTTTGGTGAAAATTTTGTAATCACAATTTAGCAGTGATATTGGTCTATAGTTTTGGGGTGATTCTAGATCTGTTTCCTGTTTTGGGATTAATGATATCACCGCCTCCTCCCATGACTTTGGTACTATCCCGTTTCTCAAAATATTATTCATTAATTCTTTCAATGGTGGTAATATCACCTCCTCCAGGTGTTCAACTGCAAGTAGAATAGACGGTATCTGGATACCCAAGGAATTGACACTACACATACAAAAAGTAGAGATCGGACCTCAGACATTTTCTGACCATAACCCGGTAACAATAGTACTAGAAGAAGGAAAACAAGAGATAAACAGGAAATGGAGATTAAATGTGTTCTTACTGAATAATGATGAGGTTAAAAAGGGAGCCCAAGAGCTTATGAAGGAATTTTTTGTGCTTAACGATAATGGAGAGGTGGATTCGAAAATAGTGTGGGATACGGGGAAAGCGGTGGCAAGAGGGTATTTTATCCAACAAAATGCCATAATCAGAAAGAAAAGGGAAAAACACAAAGAGACATTATTAGAAGAAATAAAAACTAAAGAAAAAAACTTATATAAATCAGGAAAAAAGGAAATAGAAAATGAATTAAAAATTTTGAGATCACAATATCAAAAAATTATAGAACAAGAAATGGAATATCAAATCCAACTATGGAAATATAGAAATTTTGAGTGGGCAAATAAACCTAGTAAATTACTGAGTTGGAAAATAAATAAAAGAAAGAATGAAAGATTAATAAATAAAATTAAATCAGAGGGAAAGATTACAAATAATATTAATGAGATCATGAAAGTTTTTGAAAATTATTATAAAACCTTATATCAAAAGGAAGAATCACCGAAGGAAGATATAGAGGAATATATCACAAAACACAAACTTCCAAGATTATCCCAAGAAAAAATTGATATACTAAATAAAGAAATTACTATATCAGAAATAAAGGAAACAATCAAAAGCACGAAAAAAGGGAAAACACCGGGCCCAGATGGGTTACCAATGGAATATTTCAGACAGCTACAGTTCTCAAAGTGGTTTAACAATCAATGCCTCTTCCCAGGGAGCACTGGAAACCATAGTTCTATGAGTGTTGTATAACACAGAATACAAGTGAAGGAGCTAAATGGCAGACCCAATAGTGAAATTAGAGATGTTATTCACATCTCTAGCCCTTGCTGGCTGATTCCCTCTTGCCCCAATAAGTAACCAGTGCAGAATGGGACTGTAGTGTGAAAAGGAAGTTTTCTTTATCTTTGGATGGACACTTTTAGTATTTCTGTTCTTTTTAATTGCATTTCTTGCTTTATAATTATGTTTATATTTTTATTCTACTGCAAATTGATTTAGGACGCCTTTTGAATGTTGTGAAATGATACCTAAATATAATAAACAAAACTAAAACTAAGCTTTGCCCTGCCTCAGCTTGATCTAAATCAGAAAAGGGTACACCTGCTATCAGTAATAAAACTAAAGCATACTTTTATGGTGAAGGCAGATCTTGCCACAATAATACAGTGAGATTATTGGAATTCATAGCCTCGGATGTACATAAAAAAGAGGGATTGTCATATATATAAACTCAAGGATAGAATCTAAACTAATATTTAAAAATGAGGATGGCAGGATACTTGGAGTGCAGTTAACAAGAGGAAAAGAGAAATTAATATTGGTGGTATTCCCAAATTGAAATAAAACAAGATTCTTTAAAACACTGGAGGAAAAGCTATATATCAATGTGAAAGGAGGGAATGTGATATATGCTTCTTTCCATGAGTCTGGTGCCCTGCCTCCCTCCAACAGTCCATTACATACATCCTTCAACGGCTGAATCAACCAGTCTTTCAAGGACTTGTAGTACTTTGCAGTCAGTCCATCTGGCCCTGGGGCCTTTCCTATCTGCGTGTTGTTAATGTTGTTGTTGTTGTTGTTCAGTCGTTCAGTCGTGTCCGACTCTTCGTGACCCCATGGACCAGAGCACGCCAGGCACGCCTATCCTTCACTGCCTCCCGCAGTTTGGCCAAACTCATGTTAGTAGCTTCGAGAACACTGTCCAACCATCTCATCCTCTGTCGTCCCCTTCTCCTTGTGCCCTCCATCTTTCCCAACATCAGGGTCTTTTCCAGGGAGTCTTCTCTTCTCATGAGGTGGCCAAAGTACTGGAGCCTCAGCTTCAGGATCTGTCCTTCCAGTGAGCACTCAGGGCTGATTTCCTTTAAGAATGGATAGGTTTGATCTTCTTGCAGTCCATGGGACTCTCAAGAGTCTCCTCCAGCACCATAATTCAAAAGCATCAATTCTTCGGCGATCAGCCTTCTTTATGGTCCAGCTCTCACTTCTGTACATTACTACTGGGAAAACCATAGCTTTAACTATACAGACCTTTGTCAGCAAGGTGATGTCTTTGCTTTTTAAGATGCTGTCTAGGTTTGTCATTGCTTTTCTCCCAAGAAGCAGGCGTCTTCTAATTTCGTGACTGCTGTCACCATCTGCAGTGATCATGGAACCTTTTAATGAGGGTGAAAGAGGAAAGCGCAAAATATGGTCTGAAGCTCAACATCAAAAAAACTAAGATCATGGCCACTGGTCCCATCACCTCCTGGCAAATAGAAGGGGAAGAAATGGAGGCAGTGAGAGATTTCACTTTCTTGGGTTCCATGTTGTTAATAGCATCTTCCATCTCTTGGATTGAAATTGGGTGGTTGAGTAATGTTGCTTTCTCTTCTGGGACTTTGTGCAATCCGTTTTTTTCCAAGAATTGTTCAATGACATTCTCCTCCACTTTCTCTTCCTTGTACAATTGTTTGTAGAATTTTTGAAAACATTTTCTAATCTCCTCTGGATTCTCCACGTTCTTGTCTTTAACCTTTAAATTGGTGATGGTATTCAATTTCTGTCTCTTCTTTAACTGCCAAGCCAACATTTTCCCGCATTTGTTAGCCGAATCAAAGGTTCTCTGTTTCATCAACTTAATTTTCCTTTCAATTTCTTGATTTAAAATTTTCGCATATTGGGACTGCAATATCTTTCTTTCTGGATATGTTGGTTTTTCGGGTGCCCTCTTAATTTCTTCTCTCTTTCTTTTATTTGGTCCAACAATCTTTCTTTTTCTAAATGTTGTTTCTTCCTCTTTTTAGCTTTTTCCCTTATGAGGAACCCTCTCATCACTGCCTTGTTTGCGTCCCAAACAATTCTTTTCTCCACTTGTGTATTCAAATTTATCTGAAAATACTCCCTCATTTTCTTTGCGGCCTCTTCTGTAAGCTTGGTGTCTCTCATCAATGCATCATCCATTCTCCATCTAAAAGAATCCTTGGAGAGAATTTTTATTTTTATTTTTTTTCAAAAAAAATTATTGGTGTTTCCACATAAAAGAACAACACATAAAACAACAAATCAACATATAAAACAAATCATACAATAGACAATACTAATAACAATAAAATAAAAAGAAATAAAACTTATACATACCTCACAACACCAAAACACAGGAATCTATTATTTAATCTCTTGTTTCAAATCTTAATTAGGGGACTTCCCCCGTTCTCTCTTCTGCGTTCTATTTCAAATCTACTTTAGTAACTTTGTAACTAATTTAACAATCATTTATCATAATTCTTAATCTTCAAATACACATTTTATACAACTTATGACTTTCCACTTATTATTATCACATAAAATCATATTTCAAATCTTAACTCCTTATAGCCTATTTTCTCTTAACATAGTAAAACTATTGCTATTTATTACTTCTAATTCCTACCTTAATAATACTATAGTCAAAACCTTAACATAACAACTTAAATATTTCTTCCCTTTTCCAAATCGCTTATTCCCCTCTGGCGTAAGAGTACCTTGGTAAGCCGTCCTGCTAAACCTCCATTACTTCACCCTACCCCCCTCCTCACAATTCTTCTCCTATTCTTAATCTCCCACCGGTCCTCGCCCCAGCATGTCCCCAAACCAAGTCTTTCTTTACCCCCATCAAACTGATCTTCCCAAATATCGCAATTTCCTTGTTGCAGAGTGTCACCTTTTCCTTGGTGCCCAAAAACCAGTACATTGTCCACAAATGTCTTTGCTGAGCTCTTCCAAATTCCTTGTACCTTCTCTCCACTTAACTCTAAGTCATTCATCAAATCCAGTTTTAATTTTAAGTCCCAAAGTTGAAAGTCCTGCATTTCTGGGCTCTCACCCCAGAAAGCCGTTATAAAGTCGTAATTCTCAGCCTCCGATCTCTCACATCTTTGAGGTTTTCCTTCTTGCTGAACCTGTATCTTCACTACTTCAAGCGGCGTCTCTGGGAAAAATTTCATTTGAGTTGTATCTTTAAGTAAATCTTCAGTTTCTCTAATTGATACTCTGTATTCCTCAGCAACATTCTTAAAGGCATTTTGTATCCCCATAAAAGTTCCAGTGACACTCTTTTGCAAAAGTTCCAATTGCTGCAAGATTCTTTCCTGGCCTGATGTCATGCTGAGTCTGGAGGAGTGTGGGAACCAAGCACAAATAAACAGAAGTGGGCAGGAAGACAGAGTCTCAGTATTTTTCCATCCTCAGTGATCAAATTTCAGCCACCATTTCCCCCCTTTCGACAGAGGAAAAGCTTTCTTTCATTTATAATTTTCTCTTGATCAGAAGAAATAATTCTAAAATAAAATCACAGTCTCGTCCCAAAAAGGGATTTCTTAGGCAGTCATCAGAATCAACTTAAAACATCAAAGCATTCCAATAGAGCAACAGTCAAATCCGGTGTTACCTTGATCTTGCCGCAAAGGAGAGAAACGGACTTCCTCTTTTGAAGTCTCCCTCCGTAAGCCAATTAGTCCTAATTAGACCCAATTGAGTTCAAATGGCCACTTACGGTTTCTTCTTTTTCAGCTGAATTTGAAAGAACGAAGCACTCACAGCAGGCGGCTGGCTGCCGCTTTGGCCCCCTCGGTTGGTGACAGCTTCCTCAGCCCCACGCCGGAGCCCATTCACTCGAGCCTCCCTTTTACAAGGGAAGCTCGAGAATGGGACGACCCAAAGGGGCCCGCAGGAAAGCACCGACCACGGGACGCTCTTCCTGTGGGTTACCGGAGCCCGCAGTGCGGTTGCGGAGCTCCAAACCCCGAGGGAGCCGGAGCCGTCTTGGAGCTGAGACGGCTCCCAACCGCCCGCTATGGCGCCGCCGTCGGAAGTCCTTGGAGAGAATTTTTAAATCCAATTGTACAGCATTATGATCTGAACAGGTCTTGGGGCAGATTTCTGCCTTCTGAATTTTAGGAGTGTAGTGCGACTAGGCCCCCCCGAGGTGAATTAGAGGTTATTATGTATAAGGAAATTGGCATCTTGAGAATGCAGGCCTGTTGTCCGTGCCTGGTTCTCCCTTTAAGATAAACTTTCTCCCCCCTAACCCTTCTTAAGGGGCTAGCTAGTCAAATCAAGATTTACGCTAAGTGGTGTCCTTGCCCAGCTGGGAGGGAGAGTCAAAGATCAAACAGCGAGGCTGGGAAAATTGGGGAGTAGCCAGACATCCGCAGCCTGCGGTGAATCAACATGCGCGCAGCTGCGTTAATTACCTGACATTAGTAAAATACGCCTGAGGTCATTGGTGATTGGAGAATGTATATTCGAGCTTAAATCTGGTTGGGTGTTTATCGGGACCACGAGGGATTATCATGTATATTAACCTCGTGTTTAGAGATGCTAATTGTCGTCGTCAGTCAGATACCTGTGGGCTGGTTTTGACCAAGAGGCTGTAACTCTCAGCTGGGGGCGAGCGGCTAGCTGCCCAAGAAAACCCATGATGTGTCGTGCTGGATAGCCGGGAACAATTGTCTTTTATTTAACCAAGCCTTTTGTGAGTATGTTTAGTTAGTTATATTTTACAACGTTTTTATTTTTGTTTGTACTCTCTTCTAGAAATGTGTAACCTTGTTTTAATCTCTTTCTTTTAAATAAACTTTTGAATTATATTACTGTTGCCTTGTTTTGCCTTTGGTTAATAAGTGAAGCTGAATCCAGCGTCTGACCACTTGGAACCTACCAGGCTTTAGAATATCTCTCGGCTACACGGTAAAGTGGGCCAAGGCGTGAAGCCTGTGCAATTAAGGTGGAGGTGTGACTCCCTGACACCTCTATCGGCTTCACAGCAAGGGAGTGGTGGCAGCGTACTTGTGTGTGTTTGGTCATGCTTTTGGGGGGTTCCTACAGACCTTCCCCCGCCTAGTTAAGAGCTCTACAGGGCTCCGAGGCAGATAATTGCCGGAAGGGGAGGAGGGGGCCTGTGAGGAATCTTCTAAATCCGCTACAGGAGCCAAAACTCTGGAGATCCAAATATAATCCAACCTCAACCATGACTCTTGTAGTTCTGACAAATACGTTGTCTCTGTTTCTGTTGGATTCTTCAATCTCCATGAATCTATCAGGTCCAAATTGTCCACCATATCAAAGAAGGTTTTGGGCAGTTTCCCTTCGTTTGTAATTTTAGTCATTTGTGACCTGTCCATCAATGTGGAAACTGCCCCATTAAAATCGCCTAGGCAAATCAAATTATAATCCAAATAGTCCAAAAGCATGTCATGGATCTTTTTATAGAAAATTGACTTTCCATCATTAGGTGCATAAAGTCCCAGAATCAAATATTTGTCGCCTTGTACCTTTATCTCAATTGCAATGTATCTCCCTTCTTCATCCTTGAACAGCTGTCTTGGACTGTATTTCTCTTTTGCATAAATCACCACTCCTCTCTTCTTGACTTTGTCCGATGAAATAAATTCTTGACCTAACTTTTTGTTCTGAAGAATCCTTCTGTGATGCCGGACTACATGAGTCTCCTGTAGACAAATTAAATCCAGATTTTTCTTCTCTAATGTGTGGAATACCCTGTGTCTCTTCGGCCTCT
Organism: Lacerta viridis; assembly: GCA_900245905.1. Lineage (NCBI taxonomy): Eukaryota > Metazoa > Chordata > Lepidosauria > Squamata > Lacertidae > Lacerta > Lacerta viridis. Next base: position 68,037 of record OFHU01000187.1, read on the forward strand.
GGTTCAGGCCGTGGACATTCCATGTCATCACCTTCAGCGCCATCTTATAGTTTGGTACTTCCCGTCGCTGCTTCTTCTTCTTCTTCTTCTTCTTCTTCTTCTTCTTCTTCTTCTTCTTCTTCTTCTTCTTCTGATCCTGGGCCTGATCCCCCTGGACCAGCTGGGAGCTTAAACAACCTTGCAGGATCCAGTGCAGAGCCTGCAAAATCAGCTATGTGCTTGTCCAAAAATTTCTGTTTGTCTTCAAATGATCTTATTCTTACTCTTCTTTCCTTGAACTTGAATGTCAGGCCTTGTGGAAATTCCCAGCTGAAGGGGATACCTTTTCTTCGCAGTTTGGTAGATAGGTCATTGTAATCCGCTCTCCTGTTGAGAAAGCACCGTGGGATTCTTGCACACTTCTTTGTTGAGATTTAATTCTGTCAATTTCTTCCGGGTCAACACTTTCAATTTTTTGTTCCACAGACTTAATTTTCTCTTTAAATTCCTCAGATTCTTTTTTAAGGACTTTCACCTCTTTTCCAATTTTATCAATCGCCGTCTTGTTCTCCTACACTGTTTTCTCAACGACCCGGATCGAATTGTCCAGCCTATCAGAAGAATCTTTGATATCAGATTGTAATTTCTCAGTAGTCTCTCTAATATCCTTTTGCAGGTTCTCTGCAACCGCCTGCAAGTTAGCATTAAGTTTCTCTATAGCAGAAAGCATTTGTTCTTCCAAGCTTTTTGTAGCAGAAGTTTTTCTCTTTTTCTTCTTCTTCTTCTTCTTCTTCTTCTTCTTCTTCTTCTTCTTCTTCTTCTTCTTCCTTTGTTCTTCCTTTGTTCTTTGTTGATGCTAAAGTTGAGGTTGGGGTTTGCTCTTGCATTTCCAAAACACCCTGTTGCTGGAAATTCAAGGTCACCTCAGTCACAGTGAATCAGAGTTAACCAGACTCTGAAGCCAAAACAATCCCTCATGTAAACACCAGGTGGCCACAGGAAAGAAACCAGAGGACAAAGAGCAGAGCAGACCAAGCACATTTCTTTAAAACAAAAGACCCTTGCAAATCCAGCTTCAATACTTAAAGTTCAAGAAAGTTCTTAAAAGTTCCAAAAAGTATTCCAAAGTCAAGAAAAGTGCCCAAAACAACACAGTCCAAGTCTGCTGTTACTTTTAATCCAAGTTATAGTGTGTCTAAAGCAGTTCCATGTTACACAGTAGCCAGGAAACGAAAGTATCCAGTTGGAAACACAAATTGGAAACTGTAAATAAAATGTATCCGCCGCCCACTAACTGACCCGGACTCCTTAATCCAGAGGGTGTAGCGGCGTCTTCATGTAGAAATATAAATCCAACGAAAGAAAGCAGCACAGTCTCAATATTGCCCCAAATGGGGTTTTGAAAGCTTCTAAAATCAGCGCACTTCTTTACAGCAACTCTTAAATGGCTAAAGCTCCATTGATGTTACTTTGATCTAGTCGCTGTCAGAGAGAGACGGACTTCCTCATTTTAAATCTCTCTCCGCAAGCCGAATTTCATTACTATTTTTCAATCCAAATTAAGCTCGTACTTACAGAGTCTTTCTTTTGAGTCCAAATTGAAGAAAAGTGGAGCGCTCAAGATCCAGTAGATCCCGCTGCTTCGTGTCCTCGGTTAGAGATGGCTTCTTCAGCGCCATGGCAGAGCCTCGCTCACTCAAGCCTCCCCTTTACAGGGGCTGCCTGAGAACGGGGATGCCACATCTGGTGCCCACAAGAAACCCAGGTCCACAGGACTCTCCTCCCGTGGGTTAATGGAGCCTGCAGCGCGGTTGCGACAGCTCCTACCCCCGAGAACACCGGAGTCATCTCGGAGCCGAGACAACTCCCGACTACATGGAATGGCGCTCACACCGGAAGTCGGTAGGCTTGACTTTGAGCTCTAACCTGTGTCTGGTATGATTCTTAATGAGTTTTCTGCCACCGGTGCTCTAGCCATCTCAACGATTGTTTCATTGCCCTCAGCTCCAGTGAAAACCATGGGGCTGTCCAGGCTCCGTGCAATTGGAGAGGGTGCTTCGAAGCCAGACAGTTATCAACTGGTTTCCTGCTTGGCAGGGGGTTGGACTGGATGGCCCTTATGGTCTCTTCCAACTCTATGATTCTATGATTCTATGGTTAACTCGCATTCCAGCAGGCCACCAGGGAATCAGCTGAAAGCCCATCAGCCTGGGATAAAAACCACTTTCTGGAAACCATTTGGATCCATTTGTGGGAATGTTTAGGAGTGTGGATGAGTATATATTATTTATATATCTCAATCCCAGCTTGTGTGAGCAAGCTCCAAACTTAGCAGAGTTTACATTCCCTTTTAAAACACAGCAGAAAACGTTTGCATAGGCTTGCTTAAGCCAGCTATATTCCTGGTATATTCCCCTTGTTCCCTCTTAAAAGTAAAGATACAAACAGCACTGATTATTAGATATAAAAGTGTTTACTCACGGACATCCAAGAGTCACAGTACAGGCAAAAGGAGGCAGACAAACTTAGATAAATGTATTTACATGCAGTGAAGCTGCTTCCATAAGGGAACAGCCTTCACCCCTGCTTCTCTCAGCTGCAGGCTGAGAGAGCATCCTGCTTCTTCAAAGGACGAGGCAAAATGGACAGTCTTCTTTGGGATCTTCCTCCCAGGTAAGACCACACCTACTTCTGGTTCCTGCAACTCAGTCCAGGTAAACAGGAAGTTAAGCCTGGAGGACTGAGTTACCTTCATGTCCTCTCTAGGAGTGTTGTGTTTGGCTGCTCTGTGTTTACATCCCACACCATTATGTGGCGGGGGCAGATGATCTGAATTGCTCCCACCTCCCTGCAGAGGGGAAGGGTCACGGAAAAGTCCAGTTGCACCAAGAAATGACCTGACCATGGCACTTCTTTTGTTCTACTTTTACATAGTGTCAGATCACCCACATCCATAGAAGTAAACACCAGGTCTAAGGCATGTCCATGACTATGAGTTAGGCCAAAATTATTCAGGGACAGCCCCATGGAGGCCATGATTTCCACGAAGTACCGAGCGGCCCCTTGTAAGTTCGTGTTGGCATGGATGTTAAAATCCCCTAGGACAGCCAAACTAGGTGTCTCCAAGAGAACATCCACCATGATCTGAAGCAGCTCGGCCAAGGAATCCTTGGTGCAGAGGGGAGGTTGGTAGCTCTCAGTCCTGCCAATGGGAATCTGCCCATATTGCCCAACTTTCAGAACACGCACTCAGAAAACTGGGTCTTCCCAATAGGATGCCTGGTGTAAGTGTCATCAGTTCTCTGCTCATTTGTATAATTTATATGATCAGCTACAGCTTCCTTGTTTCCAGAAATCTCCAGCAGGTGCCTTCGGAGGTTCAGCCAGAGCCTGGAAGAGAAACCCTCGTTCACTTATGTGATTTTAATACAAAGCACAAGAGCCCCATTTAATTAAATGTGTTAAAGAATATTTACAACTACTTAGGAATGATACACAGTGGCTTTTGCATTCATTAAAACACCCACAAGGGTGGATTTCTCTTGTGCTCGCAGAATAATAAACATTGGGAAAATAACAAGCAGCATTTCCAGGCGAGAGTCTTCCACACCAACAGCCTTTTGGGGAATGAATTATGCAGCCGTTCTGGTGTTTGAAGGATGCCTCCGGTCTCCTTCTGTGGAGGAACTCCCTGCTGTTCCTCAGATCTAAGCAGTAGAAGAAGGGATTATCCAAAATAGGTAAGTACTGATGGGCAAAGGGCCACATTTTGCAGTTGGCTAGGGATGGTAAATAGAATTTCCATGATTTGAGATAGAAGGCAGTGCAATGCATACCTGAAAGCAAATTGAGAGCAGAGCGAAGTCAAACTCCTTTGGAGATATTTCTGTTTCCAGGAGCAGAAAGGATGGGCAATTTCAGAACCACTCTAAAAATGAGACTGGCAGGAACTTGGAAGGAGACTGGAGAGATGGGGTGGGGGTGAGGATATGAAGATAAGAGTGGCATCTGTAGCTCCACCCACTTTGGCCCATAGCTGTCAACTTTCCCTTTTTTTGCTGGAAATTCCCTTATTCCAGTGCCATTTCCCAATGCAAAAAAAGGAAGGTTGACAGCTCTGCTTTGGCCCCATGCAATATCTTATTCCAACTCTTCCTGCCACTGGCATAAAACCTCTGAAAAAAGCAAATGGCAAGGGAATTTAAATGTATGTTGTCCTGGGAAAATTGTGTTTGCATGCATGGTTTTTTTTTTTAGAATTGTATTTGTATATGAAGTGTAGGTGGGTGCCCATGAGGCAAGATACAGTGATAACAGCACGAACCTTTATTGAACTACATAACTGAGAAACGGGGGGAAAACAACTGCTTATATACATTCCTGAAAGCCTGGGCCACTCCCACTCCCACTCCCACTCCCAATGTGATTGGCTGTCTAAACTTCCAAGCTGTGAATCACAACTCAGAATTCAAGGGCCAATGGCAGAGGCCCAAATCATGAAATGTTCTGTGATTGGACATCATGCATTGAATCAGAACACAGAAGCTCAGAATCCTTAGTTCAGACTCAAGCTCAGGCAAGCACAGACCACTGAATACATAACAGTATATATGTGGGTTTTTAAAAGGAGAATTGTGTGTGTATGTGTGGGGGTTTGGGGGGGTTGTGTGTGCATGCATGGGGGCTCTGGCTGGCTTCAGGAGCTGCTCACTGCCTGCTGCCGTGGCACCTGCCATTTTTCCTGTGCCACGGCAGTAGGCAGCGAGCAGCTCCTGAAGCCAGCCAGAGCCAACTACACTACCATGTTGGCTCCTCCTGGCCAACGGCTGCCAGCCCATGACTCCCAAGCCTCCCCTGATCTCTCAAAACAAAGGGGGAAGGAGATTGGGGAAGGCTTGGGAGTCATGGGTGGGCGGAGCACCGTTGCCCAGTTTTTAAAAAACCTCTGCGCATTTATGTTTCACAGGGTGCGAAAGAAGGGCTTTGCACCTTTGTACAATATGCATGTGTGCTTGGGCCCAGGGTCTTTTGCCTCACCATTCCCACTACTGACTCCCTGTTGCTACTCAGCTTAAAAAAAGTGTCCCCAGATTCATTGGGGGGAAAAAATCTGGTAACCATATTTCATGAGAGCTCAAATTATTTCAAATGGGCAGCATCATTCCAACATTCTGGAGAAGTTACAGGTAGGTAGCCGTGTTGGTCTGCCAAACTTAGTTGGTCTTTAAGGTGCTACTGGAAGGAATTTTTTTTTTTTTTTTTATTCTGGAGAAGATTATGCCTTGCAGCTTTTAGTCACTGAACTCCCCACCCCACCCCACCCCACCCCACACCAACAGACAGAAACGTGGCAAATGTGAGAAAACACTAAAAGGTCAGAATCTGTTTTGACTTCTTAGGGCAGGCTGCCAACTTTTCAGCTGATGTCCATAGCCTTTTGAAGCAACTTGACATGCAGGCTTAAGGTTTATCTCCACGCTGGGAAAGGTTTTACTTGATTGTGCTGTTAGGTTTACCAACTGAAAAGAAAAAAAATGTCCTGTCCTGGTGTTTTTATCAGCAGTGATATGTTGAAATTTGACCAGGCGACCCTGCAATCAAACAATTTTGGAAGGGGTGACAAAGTGACAGGGCCCCCCAAATTAAACAGGTAACACTTTCCCTGACATAGAAGTAAAGGGGATGGGAATTCTTTTGCCAGATAAATATCTCTGTGTGAGTCGTTGACTAATGCAAGTGTAGGGAGGGATGTATATAGATGCTAGGAGAGGATAGATTTATGAGATATCCTTCCTTCCTCATGTTTGTGAGTTCAGCAGAGGGCATTCCTTTTTGTTTAAGTAATCCAAGATGCTTTAAGGCAGACTGGATTCTCCAGCTATTTCCCCCTTTTCTCCCCATTAAAACAATGATGACACAAACAAAAGTAAAAGGTAAAAATAATATTTTAGCCGATACAGCAACTTTTTCCAGGCAGGCTTAGAATGGTATTTCAGTTACAAAGACATAGAATCATAGAGTTGGAAGAGACCACAAGAGTCATCCAGTCCAACCCCCTGCCAAGTAGGAAACACCATCAAAGCATTCCTGACAGATGGCTGTCAAGCCTCTGCTTAAAGACCTCCAAAGAAGGAGACTCCACCACACTCCTTGGCAGCAAATTCCACTGCCGAACAGCTCTCACTGTCAGGAAGTTCTTCCTAATGTTTAGGTGGAATCTTCTTTCTTGTAGTTTGAATCCATTGCCCGTGTCCGCTTCTCTGCAGCAGAAAACACCCTCCTCTATATGACATCCTTTTATATATTTGAACATGGCTATCATATCACCCCTTAACCTTCTCTTCTCCAGGCTAAACATACCCAGCTCCCTAAGCCGTTCCTCATAAGGCATTGTTTCCAGGCCTTTGACCATTTTGGTTGCCCTCTTCTGGACACGTTCCAGCTTGTCAGTATCCTTCTTGAACTGTGGTGCCCAGAACTGGACACAGTATTCCAGGTGAGGTCTGACCAGAGCAGAATATAGTGGTACTATTACTCCCTTGATCTAGACGCTATACTCCTATTGATGCAGCCCAGAATTGCATTGGCTTTTTTAGCTGCTGCATCACACTGTTGACTCATGTCAAGTTTGTGGTCTACCAAGACTCCTAGATCCTTTTCACATGTACTGCTCTCAAGCCAGGTGTCACCCATCCTGTATTTGTGCCTTTCATTTTTTTTGCCCAAGTGTAGTACTTTACATTTCTCCTGTTAAAATTCATCTTGTTTGCTTTGGCCCAGTTCTCTAATCTGTTAAGGTCATTTTGAAGTGTGATCCTGTCCTCTGGGGTATTAGCCACCCCTCCCAATTTGGTGTCATCTGCAAACTTGATCAGGATGCTTAAGTCTAGCTTAAGATGGTGCCTGAGCAATGGAGCTCAACCATGCAGATGTTCTCACATTGCTGAAACCAGGTCAAAGAGCAAAAAGCAAATGCCCAGCTAGGTGGGAAGATGATATGTGGCCAGGGCCGTCTCGTCATAGGGGCACCCCCGCAAGCCCGCCGGCATACCAGGCGCCCCCTCCCCAACCTGCGCTGGCCGCCCCTCGGGAGGGGGGGTGGGCGAGCGGGAGACGAGGGGCGTGGCGCTGCAAGCCAGCCGCCCTCCGGAGCCCCAGCTGGAGCGCTGGGAAGGGCGCGCAAAGCCTGCGCCGCTCCAGCGCCACCCCTCATCCCCCGCTCGCCCACCTCCCTCCCGCGCTGGCCACCCCTCGGGGGATGGGGCGTGGCGGGGGCTTTGCGCGCCCTTCCCAGCGCTCCAGCTGGGGCTCCGGAGGGCGGGCGGCTTGCAGCGCCACGCCCCTCATCCCCCGCTCGCCCACCCCCCCTCCCGAGGGGCGGCCAGCGCAGGAGGGAGGTGGGCGGAGAGGCGGCCCACCGGGGGCGCCGAGGGATCGTCACGCCAGGGTGGCCAATCCCTTTAAGAAGGCCCTGTATGTGGCTACACCCTTGCCCTGTTAGGGCACTGTGGGAGTGGCTCTCAGAGTTCTCTCTAGTAAACTTACATGAAAACTGTGAGCTTCAGCTCCTGTCATGTGCCTATCTAGCAAACATGCATTGTTGATTTGACTGCATTGTAAATATCTCACAGCAAGGCCCACTGGACTGCCAACTGACCAGGAAATAACAGCCTGGGCTGCTCTTTTGCCTTTTGCAGTGGCCTGATATGGTGCAGGTGCTTTCACAACATAAGCACCACCACCACTATAATACCTGCAAATCAAACCATGGCTATGAAACCTGGCTGAAAAGTAGGGAATCAAATCCAACTGGAATGAATGGAGGATCACTATCAGCTTGGCTGCATGTGTGCTGCCTGCCCATCTTGGCTACTGATAGCTGTTTATTCCCCCAGTTAGGTTAAGAGATGGTTTTTTTTTAAGCTGCAGATTTACAGAGACCGAATTCACCTTGTGCCAGATTAGAGCAAATGCCTCAGAGCATCGTTAGACGTCAGCCTAGTTTGCTGAAACAATTTATCCTGCCAAGCAAGCAAAGTTCCCCTCCCTGAATTGCCTCCCACTGTGAATTAAGCTAATGATATTTGTGCAATAACTCAAGCACCTCAGAGATGCATTATTTTGAAAACAAGGCTAGATCATTCAGAACTGCAAATCCCAGAACAAAATTAGTAGGATAACTTTGGAAACTTCATTTGCTGGAGGTAACATGTTGTTTTAGCTGGCATGTTCCTCAGCCACCTTAGATGTTTTGGTTGCTAGGCAAACACAGTGTGCTTCCTCCTCTACTGGAACCAGGTGAATAGAAGCTGGATTAGATGCTGGGTGAGAGTTGGGATGCCCCAAGGCAGACTAAACTAACTTATGTTTGAAAAACAACAATTATGACGGATCTCAAAACATTGAAAATCTGAAAAGACACTCCCCCCACCATATGATCTCACTTATTATAACTGGGGAATATTATACATATTCTGCTTGCAATTTTGATAAAGTATGCATCCTTTTCATTGGAGAATTATAAAAATAGAAGCAGTTACTTTGATAACCTGCAAGAATGAAACATTCTCTTCCAAACCTAGACAGAGTGGAGAAAATGAAGACACTGATCACATAAACTTGGAACAATATTCTTTGCAATATTGTCTTTCTAATAATATTATTTAAATTCCAAGCCATGCATGGCATTATATTGCCATGTTCCCCCAAAGGATTTGTCATCTATGATGCTGGTAATATGCTCTACTTCACAGTCATTACTTGTGGTGTGCAATGCACTCATTTCATTAGTGTAAAGATTTGCATCTGTGCAACAGAACTTTCTCCCCTCTCCTTCCCCCATGCAGGCCCTGTGCCCTCACCAAATGTATCCCAGAGGGTGGGGGATGGGACCCCAGGACAGATTAAAATGTGCATGAGTGGGGGATTAGAGGTGGGGGAAGCTCTGTTGCACAAGTGGAATGAGTTGCAGTGTGAGAAGGCTTGTGAAAGCATATTTACAAGCAGATTTATTGAGCATAAATCAGGACAAAGAAAAACATGTCGTCTCTCCTTCGTCTCCTCAGAGAGAGTCTCAAAAGCAAAAGCAAAAGCAAAAGCTATACACAATGGAAGTCCCCAGCAATCTGTGCTGGTGTGTAAACAGACATGTGACACACAACAGTTCTACAGGCGAAACTTGAAAAGTTAGAATATCGTGGAAAGGTTCGTTTCTTTCAGTAATTAAACTTAAAAGGTGAAACTAATATATGAGATACACTCATGTTACGGAAATTTACCAGCCATCACCTTCCCCCACCGATATGTCTCCCCGGTAGCGAGTGCGGGACTCGTGAAGACCACTGAAAGCCCGACGATGAGTGGGCATTTCCCCCCTTTTTCCTGTCATCTCCCCTTTTACACAAGTCGCACAAGCACCACACAAGCCCTCGCAATAAAGGGCATCCCCAAATGTCCCGATCTGCGCCCCGAAACCCCTCCGAGAAGACTCCTGTCAAAGCGCTCCTCGTGCGCTCCATTTTCTCAATGAACGGCAAGCCGACCAATCAGGAGCATGCACTCCGCCAAGCCTCCAAAATGGAACGTTCAGCTCTGCTACTGTGATTCAATCATCACCTTCACGCTTGACTGCTCACTAAGTGGATTATTTGACAGGCTCCCTGCTGCGAGAACAATGGAACTGAAACCAAAATGTATCCAGCAAGGGAGGTTATTAATTATAACTTGCAACAATGTAACAAGTGGACAATTTAGACCCTGGGTGGCCCGTTTTGACAGCTCAAAATGTTTATTATTGTAAAAATCCACAACTCCTGAACGCATTGTCCAATCCGCTCAGTTTTGGTGTCTATCTTCTCCTCAGGAGATGGACTTTCCATCCCCTCGGTTCCCGCCATCCTTTGACCATCAGAAATATATTTTCCTGAACCTATATGATTTTTGGACGTTTGTGTCAGTAACCTCCATAATCCTGTAGACGGGAACTCACGTCCTCACCCAGGTGCAAGAGGAAATGCATTCCTTTCAATAATCCTAACCATCACCCTTCGATTAGTTGCCATGGTAGCAGACATCCTCCTAGGAGTTTTCTATTGTTCTTCCCCAGTGGAAACTTTCAATGTATATTGCACCCACCCTAAATCCAATCACCAGTTCCTGCCATCCCTCTTGACATGTAAAACTTGTTTTTCCCGTATGTAAATCTCGCTAGAACCTCCCCTCTCCGCCTCTCTTCTCTGACGTTTCTGATGATGTATTTCGCTATGTATTCTGGGCAATGGCGGGAACTTTTAAAAGTCCAGTGACACCCTTTGTTCGGGGTTCGGATCCTCCTGAACCTTGTTGCGCAATAAACTCTTTGCTTTTGCTCCAATCTCCGGCTGGTCTCCATTACCTCCGCAGCGAACCACGGGCTTCCTCCGTAGGACCGGGAGCTGAGCAGCCTCGACCCGGTAATTTCCGTAACAGTTGGTGCCGAAACCCGGGACCTGCGTTCTCCCGTGGTGGCCGGGGACCCCATCGAGTCTTCAGCCGGCATCGGGACCCTCTTCTCCCGTGGAGACCCATCGGACCTCCGGCCATCCTCCGGGCGGTAATTGCAGGTCCTAAGGGGAGCCAACCGGGGAGCAAAGGCAAAGCTCAGCCGGCTTCGTCTTCAACGATCCAGCGGATCGCGGTGGAAGACGCGTAAGTATAAATCCAGTGCACTGGTGATTGTGGGAAGGGGGGAGGAAAACCTGGCAACCGCAATACTGCTCTCTTACCTATCGCTTCCTACCTGTCTCTTGGTCTGTCCCGTAGACCGTGCTCAACTCGAAAGGGGAGTTCTGAGCTCTATCTCTTTCTCTCCAATACCTGGTCAGCCGCCCCGTTAGCTGGTCTAACGAACGCAAGGGACTGGGCTCTTTTTCTACTTTGCCAGCCGCCCCGAGTAGGTGAAAGATCCTAACGAACGCAAGGGGCAAAGGACTTTTCTGCACTATCTCAAAGCCTCAGCCGCCCCGGTCGGGCCATGTAAAACACGCTGGTCGTGCGTGAGCCCGCTTCCGAACGCAAGGGAGGTTTTTCCGGACCGTTTAACTCTATCAAAGGGGCTGCCCGATCTGGCACTGCAGTGGCAGGCGTCCAGTAGGGCTCCCTTCCTTAGCTGTTGACGATAGGTAGGAGGTTGCCAGGTGGGGTACCCTGTAATGGGTGGAAATGGGGGTTGAGAAATAGGAATAGATGAGAAGAAACGGAAGAGAAAGGAAGAGGAAAAGGGAGCTCCAGAAAAAGGAAAGGAAGAGGTAGTTTAGTGTAGATCCCCCTGGTCAGCCGCCCCGCTAGCCGATCTAGTGAACGCAAGGGACCAGGCTAGTTTATTGGAACGTCGTGTATTTTTTGTTAAGAAACCCTTCTGTCCCATTCCCTTTGTGAAATCCCGACTTACTGAGATATCTCTCCCATCCCTCTTTCCCAAACCCAGGTTCCTCTTTAAACCCAGGGAACTATGGGCGCAAAGGCTTCGAAGCATAGTCGCGCTTCCACTGGAAAGAAGGCTTCTCGGAAGCCTTCTTTTACCCAGCCGGAACCCGACTCTCCCCTCGAGTTTGTGTTAGACCATTGGAAAGAAATTCCTGATTCAGAACTGCTGTCCAGACAGAAATTACAGGACTTATGCAGAAATTACTGGCCTTCCTTTACTGATAAAGCACCATCTGATCTCCGCTGGCCACCGGAGGGATCCTTCAACCAGGATCGACTAGATAATTTAAGAAAGCTCTTATTGGAAGAAAGACCCCGTCAGCTAGACTATCTGAAGGCTTTTGAGGTCGTCTTCCAAGTCCTCATGACTCTAAAGACTTCCCCGGCTCTCCAGATGCCCATGATAAGACCCCCCAAGAAAACCCCTAGGAAACCCAAGGGAGGTTCTGCGCCACCCCCTTATGAGGATCCCTCGGATGATGATTCCATGGATCAGGCCGTGGCGCTCTATTACAACCGCCCCAGACCAGCCCCTACAGCTCCCCCTGCACAGGATACTATACCACCGCAAAATAATCTCCAGGGACCCGGAAATGATACCGATCCCAACGATCAGGCGGGAGCTCAAGGAGGGCAATTACTGGTTCAACCCATCGATCAGGGAGAAATAGCCACGGTATCCAACGATCAAGTGGAACAGGACCCCGTCCTAACACCAGTCAGTGACCACGCTGCTTATACTCTATCGCCCCACTCCAACCCCTTTGAGAGCGTGGAAGGCATGACCACCCGCTCCATGGTTCAGACCGCTAAGGACTTTGCCATTCGCATACAAGGTGCCTTTTCCCCGTCCACTTCTCGACAGCCAGTAAAGACTAAGGCTAAAGGAAATGGAGGGGGCAACTATCAGACCGCCTCTTACCAGATGCCCCTGCGGGCCTTTCCAATTCCTCCGGCCACGCCGGATGGGGCCCCACGGATGATCTACACCCACCAACCCTTCCGGACTGCCGATTTAGTAAATTGGGCTAATGTGATGCCCTCTCTGAGAGATGATCCCGATAAGTGCCACAGGCAGATAGCGACCATCTTCTCTTCTCACCACCCTTCTTGGACCGATGTCCACGTGCTTCTCAACGCTTTGTTCAATGAAGCTGAGAAGGCAGACATCCTAAGCAAGGCTGAGGAAGCTCTAAATCAAGAGAACTATCAGGAAGGCAGGCCTCAAGGGGTACAGGCATTAACGCCCAGAGATCTGCGGATCGAGCCCAACCCGCCTGGGACTATAACACCCCAGGTGGCATATGGTGTCTAAACTTGTTTAAAAAGGCAATCTTAGATGGCATCAAGGCATCAGGACAGCGCTCGATAAATTGGACCAAAGTCCAGACTGTAATACAGGGACCCAATGAACACCCTTCGGACTATTACTCTCGATTGGTGACGGCTATTAAAACCTGGGGCGGAATAGACCCGGAGAACCCTCACCACGATATCATAGTAAAAGGCTTCTTTAAAGACCAGGCAGCACCAGACATCAGGAAAGCTTTAAATCTCCAAGTTGGTTACGACGGGAAAACTTTTAGCGAAATATTATCAATCGCAAAATCCGTCTTTAACAACCGAGACGAAAAGAAAAAGAAGGATACCAAAGCAGAGGATGAGGCAGTGCTTGCTCTCAGCATGGAGCCCCCTTACTTCCCAGCCCCTGCATTCCCAACAAGAGGACGAGTCAGAGGAAGGGGAAGAGGAGGGGGGCCAACCGCTAATCCAGCAATGCCAAGACCCTGGGCCACATCCTCTGGCCTTTGCTATCTATGCTTCCAACCTGGGCACATAAAGCGCAATTGCCCATATTTGTATCCGGGGAGCCCATGGGTTGAAGCTTGTCCTAACCCGTCCTCTGAAGGAAACCTACCGTATCCAGCCTTTCCTCCGCGCCCACCTAAGGTCCCCGTGTACAGCAACCAGCAAATGGTGCCACCCCCTCCACAAGGAAACTGGCCGCCGCAGAGCGTGCAGGAACCAATAGCCCAACCAACCACAGGGTCACAGCCTCCGGCACCCTTCCGGACCCCTCTGACGGCCCAACAAGCACCCCAATCCGCTCAAGCCCTTCCTTGTGACACCAGAAGAAACCCAACAAACCCTTATTGACAATTAGAAGGGGATCTCATCCAAGCCCAAACCATCTGCCCGGTGTTAGCCCTATCTCCGGAAGATCCCGTCTGTACTATTGAAATAGACGGACATCCCTACGAATGTCTCTTAGACACTGGGGCTACTTATTCTACTTTGGCTAGTAGCCACTTAAGGCCCGGGGATGAAACGAGAAAAGTTATGGGTTTGGATGGGATACCCCGCACCTGTCCTCTATCGCAACCAGCAAGGGTTACTCTAGGACCTTTGTTGGCCGAACATACCTTCCTCCTTACCTCCAGCCCAGTTAACCTGTTGGGAAGAGACCTCCTGTGCAAGCTCAACGCCACCATTACCTGCTCCTCTGATGGCATCTACTTACACATGCCGGATGAGTCAGTGGCATCTTTCCAGGGAATCTTACAAGAGGCTAGGGACGAGCGACAATTCCCCGACCTCCCCTTGGAACTGGAACGGGAAATGCCACCCTGGCTGTGGGGAACTGAGTCGACTTCCGTGGGACTTTTAAAGTCAGCGACCCCAGTGCGAATCTCCTTCAAGGCCGACCAGCCATTCCCTTGCGCAAAACAATACCCCATACCTCCGGAAGCCATTGAAGGACTGGCGCCTATGATACAGGACTTCCTAGAACAAGGAATATTGGTCCCCTGTGCCTCCCCGTGCAATTCGCCTATACTCCCCATAAAAAAATCGGGTGCCGAAGGGGCCCCTGTCCGCTATCGTTTTGTTCAGGACCTCCGGCTAATAAACCAGTTTGTAATACCCCGACATCCAGTGGTGGGGAATCCGAATTCCCTCCTAAATGCTATTCCACCAGGCACCACATGGTACAGCGTAGCTGATTTGTGTTCTGCCTTCTTCAGCATACCTGTTGCCCCGGAGAGCCAATTCCTCTTTGCGTTTACCTGGGGACCCGGTCAATTAACCTGGACCAGATTACCCCAAGGATACGTAGAATCACCGGCCATATTCTCAGCAACCCTACACCGCGACCTCCAGGATGTCAGTCTCCCTGCAGGCTCCTCCTACCTGTTATACGTTGATGACATCCTTATTTGTTCTAATAGTGAAGA
>OFHU01001319.1:0-81413 GCA_900245905.1 Lacerta viridis
CGTAATAAATGCCTCCCTCCATGAGTTTGGGATTCGTCCATTCGTTAGGATCTTGTTCATTACTTCCAACATAGCAGGTATCAAGTGTGGTGCTAAATCTTTGTAATATTTTGCCGTTAGGCCGTCAGGGCCCGGAGCTTTTCCAATTTTTAATTTTTTTATTGCTTCCTTCAACTCTTCTTCCGTTATTTCTGCATTTAATTGCTCCTGGTCTTCTCTTGATATTTTCTTTGGTTTATTGTCTTCTAAATATAAATCCATTTCATCTTCTTCCTCCTGTCCCCTCTTATAAAGTTCACCATAAAATTCTTGGAATGCTTGTTTTATTTCTTTTGGATTTTCAGTCAATTTATCCTTCCATTTAATTTTGTTTATAATATTCTGGTTTAATCTCCTTTTTAACTGCCATGCTAATAATTTTCCGGTCTTATTAGCATATTCAAAATTCTTTTGTTTCAACCATTTTAATTTCCACTCTACTTCTTGATTTATTAACGTGTCAAATTGAATTTGTAACATTTTTATACCTTGCTTTAAATCCTGATCTTTCGGTTTCATTGCCAATTGCTTTTCTTTGTCCTCCAACGCTTTCATAATTTCTTTCTTTTTCTTTTCTCTCTCCTTCCTTCTGATAATATTTTGTGATATCAAAAAGCCCCTCATTACCGCCTTACTGGCATCCCACACCACATTTGAATCTATTCCTTTATTGACATTTAATTCAAAATATTCTGCTACTGCTCTTTTTGCTCTATCCACCACCTTCTGGTCATAAAACAAACTCTCATCCATTTTCCATCTTCTCCTGACACTTTCTCCCTTCATCTCCATATATAAAGCATTATGGTCTGATATAGTTCTTGGTTGGATTTCGACCTTATTTACTTTTGGCATTACGACATTTGATACCCAGATGTAATCAATTCTACTAGAACTTTGGTTAGGCTCTGAATAATATGTGTATTGTTTTATGTTTGGATGTTTCTCCCTCCAGGCGTCTCTTAAACTTAAATTTTCTACTAATGTAAAAAAAGACTTTGGTAGTTTGCCTTCAGTGGAACCTAGTCTCCTCGTCGTTCTATCCAGCATTGGGGTCACTACACCATTTAAATCTCCCAAAAGAACAATTTTTTGGTCCAAATATTCCGTCAAGCTATCTTCTAGTTTTTTGTAAAATTTTGATTTTTTATTGTTTGGTGCGTATATTCCCACCAACAAAATTTTTTCACCTTGCCAGATAATTTGTACCATTACCACTCTTCCTTCCTCATCCTTGAAAATCAGCTTGGGTTCCAACTTTTGTTTTACATAGAATACTACCCCACGTTTTTTCTTTTGATCTGCCGTTACAAAGTCCAAGCCTAACCTCTTATTTATCAATACTCTTTTGTGTTTTTTTGAAATGTGCGTTTCTTGCAAGCATATAATGTCCAGATTTTTCTTAATCAACACATGTTCTACTTTATTTCTCTTATGTTTATTATTCAAACCGTTTACATTCCAGGACTCAATTCTCAAGGTCATATCTTTAAAAAAGTTTTCCGTTAAAACTACTTAAGTATTTAAGCTGTCTTCCTTAGCTTGTTCCTCGCTTTCTCCTTCTTCCTCTTCCTCCTGGTCGCTTTCTCCTTCTTCTCCTCCCTCTTCTTGTTCCTCTTCCTCTTTTTCTTCTCCTCCCACTGCTCCTTCTTCCAATATTCCTAACTCCTCCTTGCTGTTCTTCTTTTCTTTCTTTTCTCCTTCCAATCCTAACTCCTTCGGATATCTTCTCGTGAATTTCTTCAGCTCCTGCTCGTTTCTTATCTTGAACCTTTTGTTTTTAAAATAAAAAGTCATTCCTTCCGGGAATTCCCACCTAAAACTTATTCCTTTTTTGTTTAAGATTCCTGCTAGCAGGCGGTATGGATCTCTCTTCTGTAAAAATCTCGTTGGGATTTCTTTATAAATGAAGATTTCCCTTCCTCCAATTATTAGTTTCTGGGAATGACTTAATCTCAAAATTTCATTTCTTATGTCCAATGAATTAAACATCACCAGGCAATCTCCTGGTAGTTTCTTTGCTCTAGCCTTAACCGACTTTACTCCTATTCTAAAAGCATTTAGAATAGAGTATTCCAAGTTTTCTTGTTTTATGTCCATCCATCTTGCTAGTTCTGTCACCAACCTTTGCCTAATGTTCTCATTTGCTTCCAAAGGAATTCCACGGAATTTAAGGTTCAATTGTTTCTGTCTGAGTTCGAGCAAGGCTAACTTGTCTAACATCTCCTCCTGTACCTTGTTCACATCCACTACTTCCTCTTTTACCTTCTCTGTCTCCTTCTTTGATTGTTTTACCTCTTTTTGTATTCTCTTAACTGTGCTTTCTATTGTTTTGGACTTCGTTGATAACTCTT
The DNA here is from genome assembly GCA_900245905.1 of Lacerta viridis. Classification (NCBI taxonomy): domain Eukaryota; kingdom Metazoa; phylum Chordata; class Lepidosauria; order Squamata; family Lacertidae; genus Lacerta; species Lacerta viridis. The sequence goes on from OFHU01001319.1 coordinate 2,394, forward strand.
TCACTTGTTCTGTTAACTCTCCTACCACCTTTTCAAATTTCTGATCCATTGACTCTTTTAAGTCTTCTAACCTTTTTTCAATATTCTGTTCACTTTGCCTTATTTCCTTTTTAATCTCCGTTAATAATCCCTCCCAATCTTTCCCTTCCTCCTGTTTCGAAGACCTTCTTTCAGTTGGAGTTGCACTTCCTTTATGCCCTTTCATCCTGCTATTTTATATCTATTATTTATTATTTCTTCACCTATTTTTTTTTCCCCACCAGGGGTCTTTCTTTTTACACAATTCTATTTTCCAACTTATTAGTGCAACCAATTTTTCCCCCTATAGATGGCGCTTCTCTACAGAATACAATATACAATAGGGAAAGCCCTCCCACCCTGCCAGGTTCAATATACTGTACTTGCTACTTTCAGTTTCTTTGTTCTCCCAAACCCTTCGCTACTTTCGTTTTCTTTGTTTCAACCAGGCTTCCCTTTCTCGATATTATGTAGCCAGAATACAGTCTCCACGCTCTAGTTCTGAGGTTTTTATCAATCAAAGTCAGAGTCACATATTCCACCTAACCTAGCCGTCCAGGAGTTTTTAGAAGTCACAGTTCGTTTTAAAATAAAATAACTAAGAAAGCGATGATCCAAACCTGCAAAGAAAGATCCCCCCCCAGAAAAACCGACCCTTTGTCCACGTAGCTCCTTGCCTACTTAACTTCTGTCAACCTCCGTTTCTTTCCGTCCCTTTCTGTCCCCGTTCTCGCTCGATCTTTCAGATCTCCCCGGAGTAAACAGCCTGTTTTTATAATCCTCAGGGTTCGCCAGTCTTTCTATTAAATTTCAACCGATGTTTGTAATCCGCGAGGCCGATGCCTCCCCTGCTGGATCTTCCGCTCGCCCGTCTAGTCCTTTTGTGTAGGGGGGGTTTTCTTTCCAACCCGAGGATTTATAGACAGTTTTTCCCCAATGCACTATTTTGGGGGGCTCTCAAAATGCTCTCTCTCTGTCCCAAAAATCTGTCCGCTCCTTGTCTCCTCAGTTTCAGCCTTTATTTAAAAGCACGATACCAAGTGGATGACTAAGCGAGAAGGAAACTTTCGTTCTTCTCCTCTCCCCCTCTACGAGATCTCCGCAGCTTTTTAACTTAAAGTTTATATATTACTGTCAATTTCAATCTTCCCAACCCCCCGGTTTCGATGGTATCTTTCCGAGGAGTTTTAAAAAGTCTTTACTCACTTTCACAGGAACGTTGTCTTTAGTTCGTCTTGCGCAGTTTTTCCGAGCGCCATTTTTTCACTAATGTAGAGACGGACTCCCTCTTTTCGCCTCTTACATTTGTCCCGATCTTTAAAATGCCAAATTATGACTGTGGGTTATCTTAAATTTCAGACACCCACTGTATTCTTTACTTCTTCGGTCTTACTTGTTTTGGAAGCGGGCTGCTTTTCATCCGGAGCTCGAGGCTTTGCGTCGTTAGGAGGGTACGATGTCCCCGTCTTGTGTCTGCCCTCCGCTCCCTTCTCCAAAGTCCTTTTTTCCAAAAAACCCTGGCTTTGGGAGCACAGCAAATGACACCGCCGGGTGCACTGAACTTCAAGGTAGCCCCCCTTGAAGTAGTTGGGTCCGCACAGCCTTTGCTCGACCCCCTTTCCTCCTAATTACGCTCGGGATCCCCGGAGGGGTTTCTCCGCGCTCCTCACGATGGCCGCAGCTCCACCGGAAGTCTCAACGTGACTAATTTAAAGCATATAGTGTGGTTGATTAAATGTTTTGATATTTTCTCCAAACTTTCAGACTCATGCACTATTTAATTTCATGGTGTGGTGTGTGTGTGTGTGTGTGTGTGTTTTATGTCAACATCACAAATGTTTTTGTCTGTAAACCGCATTCTGCCAAGAAAACGCTGACCCAGTAAAATATACAATCTAAGCAAACTGTTCTCAAAGATCAATATAAAAGGTTTGGTTTCAACTACATTTTACTCATAGTTAATACTACCAGACTGAAGTTAGTTGCATGCATGATATTAAATGGGTCTACTCTGAATATGACTAACATTGGATAGAACTCAAGGATCGTACCCTAAACAAATCTACAACGCTCATCTTTTGGGAGTGTCATGTGGAGTTCAGTTCTTATTGCACCACTGAAACTCCCCTATATTTGGTGTGCATGTCAGATTTCCTAACTTTTAGTTGAGAGAAAATTGTGTGAGAGAATTGCATAACTCTGCAAGCAGTTAAATATTTATTGCTGTTTCATTTTCTCTCTTCCCTACTTTCAGATGTAGATCATAAGCTCCTACACACACACACACACACACACACACACACATACACACACACACACACACACACACACACACACACACAATGTTACCATGGAAGGCATGGCATGGTGTTATATAAGTAGAGAAACAAATTTTGGCTCTTCCCTTTGTAGTTTATATGATACCATGCAAGTGTTCAAAGTGCTTCAACATACTGCATCATTTGGGTAAAGCTCATCCCACAACTCCATTCCCTCTGGTAGATTATTTTATTTATCTATTTTATCAGTCAGAGGTTCAGAAGTGTGAACTCCCCTGCCCTGCGCTGTTATTATAATATATTTATTTATACCATGCCTTTTCTCCTGACAAGACTAAAAGTGGCTTTTGGATTAAAAACAAGAATAGCTAAAAACATAGGGAAAAGCAATCATTAAAAAAATTAAATCTTAATTGAATTAAGGCTGTATACATATATATAAGATCTATTTAAAACATACAAATAAGTACAATAAAAACTGCACCAGTCCTTTCATTAAAAGCAGTCAATTCCCAAAAGCCTGTTGGAACAGAAGAAAAACAAGGAGGTAGCCATTTTTCAAAACATGTATACAACAAATGGAGAGGCAAAAACTCTAAAAGCTGCAGAGCAGGGAAGCCCTCCTCTCTACTTAATTCCATTATTAATCCCATTATTGTTGAATTTTCAGCTGAATATTCACACGCATTGCTGATCCCAAAGAGCAGTAGCCACTAAGAGCTTGTGTTTGAAGGAAGTCACATGTACTGATACCATTGATGCTGTCATCTGCCAAAAAAAGAAGAAAAAAGCTATCTTGAATCTCGTTCTGAATGCAGTGGTACCTCGGTTTACGAACTTAATCCGTTCCGGAAGTCTGTTCTTAAACCGTTCTTAAACAGAGGCGCACTTTCCCTAATGAGGCCACCGGTGCCCTTCCACCATTCGGATTCCATTCTTAGACCAAGGTAAAGTTCTCAAACCAGGACACCATTTCCGTTTTTGCGAAGTTTGTAAACCAAATCATTCTTAAGCTGGATTGTTCTTGCACCGGGGTACCACTGTATATGCCATCCAAGGCGTGTTAGGCTAAAAGCCAATGATTTTCACCTTGAGAATAGTTGGGCTTAACGTTTAAGGCTGTAGTCTTGGTCACACTTACTAAGGGGAAGTCCCATTCAACTCTGTGGGATTTGCTCCCACTTTCTAAGGATCAGGCTCCCCATCGTTTAGCTTTACAGATACATTGTCTTGATAACAGAGCCTTAATTGTTTTGGACTCCTCCACTGGATTGGCCAAGGCTACCGAATGCTTCTTTCCCATGTGGTTAAATGCACCTGTCATCCCATCAGACATTACAGGAAGGATAAGGTTTAACACACTGAGTCCCATCCTTGCTTTTGGGACACCTGCCTATACATGTCTGAAAACTATTTCTCCATGTTCAGGGAATAAGCTCTCCCAGAATGTGAATGACCCGGGGGAAATTTAGTTTAAGTGCCTGGGGAGAACCTTTCTCTCTCTCTCTCTCTCTCTCTGCTGTGGCCTTGGCTGAATTCTGCCAGAGTACAGGCTGTTGTGGAACTGGCTTGGAAAGGTGTACGAAAGCACAATACTGTATGCGTAGCTTGGGATATCATCCAGGTTGCAGAGTGTCCTTGTAAGGCACTTGGAAGGGATCAACAGAGATGGCATCGGAGCTTTTGCGCAAAAAGGGGTCTTGTTGAGGAAGCAAAACAAAAGGCAATTTACAGGTTACCTACTGAAGGTTGTCCCAGAGAAGGGAAGCTGGAGGGGGAGTGAGAGATACAAAAGGAGGCTGTGCCGGTGATGCTTCAGTGTCCGGGGAAAGAGAAGAGAGATTGAAGCGGTGAAAGTTGGAAAGCAGGCAGAAGAAAGACCTTTCTCCATACTTAAGTGGGAAGCCAATTTTCAGCACAGATTTCTTACTGGTACAGTACTGTTGTTGTTTTTTATTAGATTCTGCCAAATTTTCTTATTGTACCGGAGTAAATTGATCCTCCTTCTGCAGCGTTTCGTTTCTGATGTCATTTGCAGCAATCTGTATACACATTGTAGGATTCTGATATAATTTGCTCATTCTAGTTCTGTTTCCTTGCAGCAGGGGTAGCTTTCAAACCCTATTTTTACTATTCAGGGTGTCAAGACAGGGGTGTAACTTAGACCCTCTCCTTTTTAATTTATTTCATAATGGCCACTAGTCCCAGATCTTTATGCTCTTGAGTTATTGCTGTATGCTACTGCTTTCATTGTCCAGAATACGCCTACATAATTTGAGGGGGGTGGCGCCATTGTACTAAAAATAGCTTAATTACAAATGATGGTAAGTCTAAGGCCCTAATGTCATAAAAAGTATACAGTGGTATCTTGGTTCTCAAACGTAATCCCTTCGACTCCTGAAACCGTTCAAAAACCAAGGTGCGGCTTCTGATTGGCTGTAGGAGCTTTCTGCACTCAACCGGAAGCCGTGTCGGACATTCAGCTTCCGAAAAGTGTTTGCAAACCAGAACACTTACTTCCGGGTTTGCGGCGTTCGGGAACCGATTTGTTCGACAACTAAGCCATTCGAGAACCAAGGTACCACTGTACACGGGTTTTAAATGGTAGTCAGCAAGCCACAGATTCATATAAAATGCTTAGGTGTTCAAACGTGAAATGTGGCTTTCTGACCTGAGCAGTGAAATCATTCAATTGATTCTGCTAATTGTAGTCAGCAAGCCATCTTAAGGCTTTTTTATGGTCGGTTTCCTAAACTTGTTAACTTGACTTTATTTATATAAATCATAAATTCAAGGCATAATACGAAGCCTGATTGCTTCATTCCAAAATAATGAAATGTGTACACTGTGTGTTGTTGGGTTTGAATGCTCTAACATTTGCTGCTTGATTTTGTTTTAAAGCATTGTGCTGCGACAGTGTGATACTAACAGAGTTGAAAATACAAAGCTTTTCAATAACAGAATGCAGTGAGGAGGTGGTTGTTGAGCTGACTTTCTAGGTTGTGCTGAAACAAATTCTGTTGTGGTGGCACAGAAGATACAGCCAGAATTTCGGTCTTCGTGGGTGCTGCAGTCCTTAAAGATTCTGAGAGAGGGGACTAGTTTCACGTTGCCTGCAATAGTAACTTCAGTTTTAAATAGACTTCTGAAAGTTCCCAGACATGGCAGGTGTCTAAGCAACAAAGCACAGTTATTAAACAGTTGTTTGTATTTTGTTGATGTTCTGAAAAAGTTAATAAATATATTTTAAAATAAAATAAAGGTAGCTAAAGACGCATTGCAAAATGTTTTTGCTTTGCACTTACGTTTTTCTGGTGGATTTGGGGTGTATGTGGAAACTTGGTATACTTAGAGTAAAAAGAAATTCTATAGTTGGAGCTGCCACTGAAAACATAATTTATATGGTGTTCCATTTGTTTGGCATTGCCACTTGGAGCAGCAGTGAATAGTCTAAAACCATTTCGATGCCTGAGAAAACCTTGCCCTCTCCCTCCCACTAATTGGGTACATTGCTCCACTCTTTTCCAACTCCTGTGCAGGAGAACTTGCCTTTGTTTTGTGCTCTGTTCACCAGATCTGCCTATTTCTGCCACCTTTAATGGCACCTCCAAACCAGCCTGATGCCTCTCCTTGCTCATTTCCCTCTGTTTCTATAGTTGGTGCTCAGCGTGACACGAGGGCAAGGAGCCCATGGTTTTCAAACCACTTGGCAGGCTTGAGTTGCAGGAAGTTGAAATGCCCAGTGGGGCTTTTAACTTCTGTTCTGAGTTTAGTTGTTCCAGATTCGGTTCAACAAATGGCATCACCAGTTCATTGAGTTTCCTTTCTGACAGTATCCTTTCATCTTGTCATTTGAAATAAATTAAAACAATTCTTTTAGAAAGATAGTTAAAAAGACTCTTCTTCTTCTTCTTCTTAAGAAGAGTCTTTTTAACTATCTTTTTAAAGAATTGTTTTAATTTATTTTGGCTGCGCCAAACCAACACGGCTACCTACTTGAATCTTGCCATTTGGTTTGCATGATGTCCCTGAATAATATTTATTCCTTGCTTATATGTGACTCCCTAAGGATTTAACCTGTCTTATTCTGCATTTTTTGGTGTGGTTATAGATGGTAGAAATGTAATGGCGCTTCTCCCATCTTGGGCTAGGGGACCTGTACTAGCAGGAGGATCAGTGCTGGGATTGTTATCCAAACATATGCACCTTGACTATTGAACCTTGTGATTCACTTTGCTCTCATCTCATCGCCTCACTGCTGTGCTGGGTGTCCTTGTTTTCATGGTGCCCATCCCCAAACAAACCTCTTTTCTACCTTCCTTTATTGGAGAGAAGTGGAAGAATCGTGGTACCTCGTGAGCAACCCTACAATTACACAATTGCCACAATTGTATTAAAAAAAAACAACTGAGAGCCTTTGGGGAAAACCAGAATATGGTTGTAGCATTTAGAGCAGGGGTCAGCAAACTTTTTCAGCAGGGGGCCGGTCCACTGTCCCTCAGACCTTGTGGGGGGCCGGACTATATTTTGAAAAAAAATATGAATGAATTCCTATGCCCCACAAATAACCCAGAGATGCATTTTAAATAAAAGCACACATTCTACTCATGTAAAAACATGCTGATTCCCGGACCTGTCCACAGGCTGGATTTAGAAGGCGATTGGGCCGGATCCAGCCCCTGGGCCTTAGTTTGCCTACCCATGATTTAGAGAGACAGTTCAAATCAGGGCTGGTGGCTTGTAGGATGAAGGTCCCAGTCAATGTGTCCAAGTGGTTTTGTGTTAGCTGAAACATATATGGGGGAATGCAGACCTGTAACTGCATGGGGGATGCTGGTGGTTACAATAATTGTCTTTCCTACAATTCTTAATTTTTCCGGAGTAAATAATGTTGATGCTTTCTTATTTTTCCCTCCCCCAGAACTGTAGTAATGCCAATTCAGTGACCCTGCCAGAAACATTGCTGTTCGTTTCAACTCTGGATGGGAGTTTGCATGCCGTTAGCAAGAGGACGGGGTCAATCAAGTGGACTTTAAAAGAAGGTGGGTATGAAAGATGTCATCTTGCCTTCATTTCACTAACTTTGATAACGGCAAAGTCAACATAACGTTGGAAATGGTTCCAGACATTGGAGAAACCCGGCCACATTCTGAACAGCCTGACCCCTATGCGTGTTTACCTGGAGGAAAGTCCTGGCTTCAGATGGCTGACCTCCAAGTGAGTTTGGAGGGGGTTGCAGTCGTGTGCAAGTCCTAATGAGTTCAATGGGATTTGTTACCAAGCAAGTGCGCATTGAGGATGGCAGCTCAAGACTTAATCTGTTTATCGTGGCAGCTCGTCTGCAAGAATCATAGGAAGCTCTGTGGTTTTTGACATGTGCCTTGAAACTCCTTGAAACATTAAGCAAAGTATTGTCATTGCGGGTGTAGCTTCTATGGTATTATATCTATACGGCGGATGGGTTAATTGCAGCACAAAGTTGAATCCCTGTGTTACAAAATGCACATCCATGTTTGGCCTCTTTGGGACCAGCAATCATGATTTGCGAAGACTGTCACCAGAAACCTACAATAAAGGCTCTGCATCTAGGTGCCTGTTCCAGGGTTTATGGAGTGTTAAGCTTAGACTTTGCTGTTAGAGCTGCCTGATGAAGTATAGCCAACTAGTCGCTGCTGTTCTCCATCTAAGAGTGGGGGAAGCAGCCATCTGGATGTACTCATTTTGCTTCTCTTGTATGAATATTTGTATCTGTAGTGGGGAATATATTGACGCTTGCAAGGGCCATCTCTTAACCGCTGCCACCAGTCTTCTGTATTGACAATCCAAGACAGACACATGCTAGGATGAGCATTCCTGACTAACTTCCAGGCCAATTGCCTAACTTATTGGAGCTCTTATCTTTGGAAGGCCCATATTAATAATTGTGTGAACTGGTTTTGTTTTGGAAATAGCATAATTGGCTTGAGAATATAATATCATGGTGTTTACTTGCTTGTTTAAATACTATAAAATACATGGAAGGCTATAGTTTGTATAGCAAAGCCTGCTTTTCTTTTCTTTTTACACCGATGGCTTTGACTTCTGCACTGACCAACAGTAAGGGACAAGAGAACTTTTAACTAGCTGGGATAGGGAAAACACTCCCATTTACTTTCGTTGCTGTCCTTAGTTTTAAAGCAAATGTATTGCGAAACACCACTGCTACATTAGAACAGTCAGACTGGATAATCCAGTTCTATAGAAAGTTTTACTGCATTTGTACTGTTCATTTGGATCCTTATCTGTTGATGCATTGTAAGGTGCTTAATACTCATTGGTTTCGTTCCATATACAAATTTAAAAAAAATGTTTTCTATTCTAAAAGGAACATTGAGTCAGTAACATTAAGGACTTCTTTGGAAAGCTTTCCTGTGTTCCCTGTTACGAAATGTCTTGGATCGGGACACTGTGGGAATTGAGTTTGCCAGTTACACTCTTTAATGCAGAGCTGTGATATTTGAGACATCTTGGACAGTGACTTGTTCTGGTATAAGCCTTATCAAATGATGTCCCACCTGTAGTTGAGTTTTCATTTTACTTCTCAGTTTGTTTTAAATACAGTACTGATTTTCCAGAGGTTGGCATTCCACATGTTGGAAAAAACATGTGCTGGACTAGATGAATAATTTCTCTCATACCATAGGTTTCTCCTTACATTGTTTTATTTTTAATATATAGTATTAATCTGCAATGCCTGGCTATATGCTGAGTAAAGGGAAGAAAACACAGGATATGGGTTTGGGGTTTTGCTTTAGTTGGGTGAGGAGACACCGCCTTTGTCACAAAATGTTTATCATGACTGTTGACATGTAAAATATTGATATTATCCAGGATTTTTACAGAGCTAGGAAGGATGTGGGGAGAGAAATAGCCCTGGTAGGGGTAGTCTTTACTTCACAGAGATTTAAAATAACAAGTTGGTTTGAGCAATTGGCAATTGATAAACTCAAATCAGTTAGAAGAAAAATATGCTCTGGCCTTTTGACATTATCTGCAGCAGTGCAAAGCAGTTAAGGTTTTCCCCCCTGAGGTATCCTTTGAAAAACCTGAAATGCAGCAATCACTCGAGAAAACGCACTTCTCCCTGCTTTCGAGAATATGAAACTGCGGAACAGCTTTCCTGCAAAACCTTTTGGGCACAACATGATAGTTATTTGCCTATAAAAGTAACTGTTCAACAAGTTTTGCAGTGTATATATGTGAATTGGACAACTCGGTTTCCCCCTTACTCAATGAGATACTTGTGTATGCTTTTTTAGGCCAATGATGGGAATTGTAGAGCAGGCATGTAATAAATGGGTTGGTAGAAGGCCTAGTACAGAAACATGTTCATAACCTTTCAGGCAGAGTCCTATTTTAAATACTGACTGCTAGGGAGCCCAGGGATCTGTGCTGCTAAAACAACAGCCTTTTCCTGTTAAAAATGGGTTACATAGACTGAATAAGAAAAAAAGGGGGGGGGGAATTCCAGCTTATCTATAATGGGGAGCAGACATGTAATAGGGGCCTGTATAATAAGGTCTGGATGAATCCCAAGTAATCCCAAAATGGAATTAAGATTGCCAGAAGAATTATCAACAAGCCTCAGATATACTGATGATACAACCTTGATGGCAGAAAGTGAGGAGGAATTAAAGAACCTTTTAATGAGGGTGAAAGAGGAGAGCGCAAAATATGGTCTGAAGCTCAACATCAAAAAAACTAAGATCATGGCCACTGGTCCCATCACCTCCTGGCAAATAGAAGGGGAAGAAATGGAGGCAGTGAGAGATTTTACTTTCTTGGGTTCCATGATCACTGCAGATGGTGACAGCAGTCACGAAATTAAAAGACGCCTGCTTCTTGGGAGAAAAGCAATGACAAACCTAGACAGCATCTTAAAAAGCAGAGACATCACCTTGCCGACAAAGGTCCGTATAGTTAAAGCTATGGTTTTCCCAGTAGTGATGTATGGAAGTGAGAGCTGGACCATAAAGAAGGCTGATCGTCGAAGAATTGATGCTTTTGAATTATGGTGCTGGAGGAGACTCTTGAGAGTCCCATGGACTGCAAGAAGATCAAACTTATCCATTCTGAAGGAAATCAGCCCTGAGTGCTCACTGGAAGGACAGATCCTGAAGCTGAGGCTCCAATACTTTGGCCACCTCATGAGAAGAGAAGACTCCCTGGAAAAGACCCTGATGTTGGGAAAGATTGGAGGGCACAAGGAGAAGGGGACGACAGAGGACGAGATGGTTGGACAGTGTTCTCGAAGCTACCAACATGAGTCTGACCAAACTGCGGGAGGCAGTGGAAGACAGGAGTGCCTGGCGTGCTCTGGTCCATGGGGTCACGAAGAGTCGGACACGACTAAATGACTAAACAACAACAAATAATAATAAAGTCCCTGGTTCAGTACCTGATATCTCTGCTGAAAAGTATATTTGGTAACAGGCTTGTGAAAAGTCTTTGCCCACAACCTTGGACAGACAGTGTTGTGCCTGGCGAACAAACAAGGTTGATAGATTATAAGACATTTTCATAGAGAGTATTAAAGGCTGCAACCCTGTGCACACTTAGCTAGAAATAAATCCCATTGGGCATTGCGGGACTTGCTTCCTCATCAACATACATGAGATCAGGCTGTGTGCTCATTCCCTCCTGCCTGACTTCTGCCTCATCTCCATCTTGCATTTGACAAACAAAATCCAGCACTTGAAAGGGAGAGTTTCTGCTTTTGAAGCTGTCCATCATGCATGAATATATGAACCATACTTATCAACAATAACTTAACAAACATTCCCAGTTAAAATATTTACTGGCTAAAGGTTTGGATGTGCTCTGAAAAGGAAATCAACTTTGCTTCAATCAGTTGGCCTGGTTTGCATGTTACAGCAAACCATAGTTTATAGTTCCTGTGTGTATACTGACCTGGGCTGTTTCGCTGCCCCCACTAGCATATGGAGAATACGAACTACTATAGCAAGCTTAGCATTATATTTGAACCAGACAACATTATTTGCTTTGCTTCAGACAATCCTTGAGGTTTGTTCTTGGCTTAGCAGTTGTGGTTTGTTTGAGTGAAACAGTGATTCCTGGTTTGGACATAACAGCTATGCCAGGGTTTGGAGTTTGTTTTCTCTGCATGCTAGCAAGGAGGAGCAAAGTAGGTGCAATTGGTTGGTACATGGTTAGCTATGGTGACATGTGAATGCTGCCATTGAAGGAGCAAAAACTTTTTTTTTTAATGTTGCAGTCATAAAAACTAACCTGCCACATTCAAGCAGGCCTTAGCCATGAGGCTTCAAAAGGGAAAAAACTGGAAAAAACTGCCCTGGTCATTGTTCAAGTTCAGTTTTGAGCTGTCTTTCTAACCCGAACATCTTATTTCTTCCCAGATGAGATGTTTCTGTCCCTAATCTGTTCACCAAGGCAACTTGCAAAGTCAGTTGGTTACTTGCCTTGAGCAATGCCTTGAGTATTATTTGACCTCTCGAATTCCACAGAGCCACAGCCTATTTTCTTCTTCTTTTAAACACTTGATAAGTAGCCACCATGTTCTCTCTCCTTCCTTTTTTTAAAAATTTAAACCAGTTGGTTTCAAACAAATACTTTAGACCTTGGCTCTTCTTTCTATTGTTCCATTCAATTGCCTTTGTTTGAACATTCAGATTAATCTTAATTATACCATATGCCATGATGGGCAATGTATGGCCTTAACATCCAGCTCAATTTTGCTTGGCTGCTAGTAAGCTCAGTAATCTCAATTCTCTGCATGTTGTTCCTTATGTATCCAGAATGCTACTAGAGGGAAGGTATCAACAGGCTTGGGAACACCCACAGTTACAGAAGTTTTTTGGTTTTTTTAAAAGCTTGGGAGATGATAAATTCCCTGGTAAGTTTCCTCTGGAGGTGGGGTGTGGAATGGAGTACCCCGGAAAGGACATGGATGGCTGGTTCGAACCTGAATTCCACACAGCAACATGTTGTTGCAGATCCCCTTTGTTTCTTTCCTAAAACATCTCTCTCACCCTTATTGTTTCCGACAGCAGTTCAAAAACATGTGATACTTATGTATCCTAAAGATTCAGAATTCAGAAGGCTGGTTGTAAACTGCTGTGGGGCTTGTTTGTTTGTTTGTTTGTTACAGTCAAGAGTTATATAACTTAGGAAATAAACAAGAATAACCCCTCGATTTGTAGGAGGAGGAGACATCCAGAATTTTAAGAGTTCACGGTTTTACCTAAGCACGAGTACTTTGGAAGTTGGCCAAGGTCAGATCTGTTGAGGGTGTTCAGGGTCTCTTCAGGAAGATTGTTGTCTAGACTGAGCCTCTTGGATCCTACCAGTTGAAAACAAGTCCCCGTACTTGCACCTTCAGTTCCACTATTAAGGAACTGTGGGGATGTAACGTAATACAAGCAAAAATATTTGTTAATCCTTCTTCATTGTCATGCATCAGTGAAATTTGTACTGCCATGGACGTGCTTGAGATTTGAAGAGTCTAAAAGGCAGCAACGAAAAACAAAGTACCGTTCCTCTATCACGCTATTTTGGAACAACCGTCTGCTTGGATGTGTGGGCCCTGGGCTGGGTTTTGCCACCATCGCCATTTGAGATGTGTGTTTAAAAAAAAGAAAAGAAAAAAGAGGAAAGGTGGGGGCGAAGAAAAAGACCTGCAGAAAGAGGCGGGCATATGACTAGCTAAAAATTAAATGGATCCTCAGATTGGGGGTCCGGATGGGTGCTGGGTCTGAAAATGGTTTTTTAAAAAACCCAACCACTAATGCATAAGGCTGTATCCTACACTTCCGTGTACGGTATTTAAAAACGGTGCCACGGCAAAGATCTGGTTGCCTGTTCGGCCTTGTGTACACATGGTGGAAAAACAAACAAACACAGTAGGCGATAGGTTGCTGCTGTTTGGGCACACGGCAAAACAGATGTTTGTGGTATCCTACCGAGATTAAATGCGCCTTTATAAAAGTTGTTTGGCAAGCAGGAATTCAACAGGGGCGGCATTAGCTACTGGTGTGGAGATCCAGTAATGGGAGGAAACATGAACAGCTGAAGCTTTGCCAGCAAAAGGTGGCAGCCCTGTTTATGCAGAAGAGATTGCCTGGCACAAAGCAGTCCGGAGCCTGTCTGTAAGAGGCCTGCCTGTTCTTATTTCTTTGCTCTTGCATCATTTTGTTTGCTTGAGGAGGAAGCTGATCAAAAAAACATTTGTAGCAGTAGATATTGTTTGCTTGTAGACCTGCTTTGCTTTTTTTTTTTTAATTCACTGTACTTACTGTTTTAATCTGCTGAGGCCGGGGGAGGGGGTCTGTTAAAAATCTCTTATTTCTAAATTTTCCCAAACACTTAAAATTATTCCAGGCAGGTGAGGATGCAGCAGTGTGCCTGCCTTCTGTGTGTTTTCCACTTAACAAGCAATAGAAGGAGAGAGAAAACACTTCAGGCTTGCACAGCTATTGAATGAAAGCACTAGTGGAAACGTATGCCTGTTTACTAGGAAGTAAGTCCTATCCTTTCAGTGGGACTTACTCCAAGTAAGTGTGCATTAGATGTAATCCTTAAACAACAGCGCGCGCACACACACACACTTTTATTTCCCTTACACCTCAAGCTTACATGACAAATACATTTTTAGCTCCCTGAGCGTTTTCAGAAGCACAGGTCAGAGGCGATAATGTTTCTGAGGAGCAGTTGCTGGAAACCACAGGAGGGGGCAGTGCTATTGCACTCAGTTTCTCCCTTGTGGGGCTTCCTGTAGGCATCTGGTTGGCCATTGTGAGATCCGGATGGTGGTTTAGATGGGCCTCTGGCCCGATCCTGCACTGTTCTTCTTGCGTGCTTAAATTTGCTTCGACACACTGGGGTCCTTTTGTGCTCTCCTGCGAGCATCAGATAGCGGAATTAAAATAACACCATATTCCCCATTCCATTCCCCATGGGCAAGATCCGAATGTGTGTGTAGCAAGTTCATTTTCAGCAAAGATCCAGCTTCTCTCCGCTCTTGGCTCTTTAATTAGTGGTTTCCTTCCTGCAACTTTCTTTTAACCCTGGTAAGCTGAGGAGAAACATGGGAAAACACTAAAAAAGCAATAGACTGGCAATGATGAGGTAAACTGTTGCCCATTCTGGAGGAAACGGCTACAGTCAGAGAGAGGAAGAAGAAGAAGAAGAGTTTGGATTTGATATCCCGCTTTTCACTACCCGAAGGAGTCTCAAAGCGGCTAACATTCTCCTTTCCCTTCCTCCCCCACAACAAACACTCTGTGAGGTGAGTGGGGCTGAGAGACTTCAGAGAAGTGTGACTAGCCCAAGGTCACCCAGCAGCTGCATGTGGAGGAGCGGGATGCGAACCCGGTTCCCCAGATTAGATTACGCTCTTAACCACTACACCACACTGGCTCAGGAACTGAGCGTCATTCACAAAGCATCCCTCTCTCCAAGTCTTATCTCTTGAAATGATCTTCAATGCAGGCGATATTCTGCCCCTCACACTTATCAGGGTTCCATCAGCTCTCTGTCTTCTTGAATATTACAGTGCAAGGGAACAGATCCTTAAGTTTCTGGGAAGTTTAGTGGAGTCAAGGGCCATAGAGTGCAATCGGCATAAATGTAATTTGCAATAATAAGATAAGCAAAGACAGGTTCCCTACTGCAAAGAACTTTGAACTGTTTTTTTTTTTTTTAATGGTACATAATAGGGGAAGGGGCAAAAGTGATAAAATAGTTGAGTAGGTGGGACGAAATGAGACAAGCTAACAAATGATACCTGTGAACAGTGAGCTGGATGGGGGAAAACTTTGCAAACTCAGGAACGTTCAAGTGGTATATCAAGGCCCACATTATAGCCAGGCCGCTGCCCAGCCTATCCTTCCCGGGTCTTGTTATTATTGGGACTTGGTTCCTGCAAACCTGTAATCTCCTCGACAGGTGAAGAAGCATAGACTACAGGCTTGATGTGAGGTCGGGATGCTGAATTGCTTTCAACTTGACTTTCGGCTGTTTTTGTTTCTGCAGATCCTGTACTTCAGGTGCCTCTACATGTGGAAGAGTAAGTCTGCTCTCTTTCTTTCTTTCCCTCCCCGTCCCCTGTCTCCTGCAGATACAAACCTGGGCAAGTCGTCCAGGCAAGCGCTTTAAAGTTACAGGGTGGTCAGTGAATTAGCCCAGGTGGCTGATGCCAAGATCACAATTCAGTAAGATGAATAACACGCTTGCAAACGATAGTATATGAATGCATGAGGGGAAGATGGCTCCAGTCCATTCCATCCTCAGAATCTCTTCTATGCAGAACTCTGCAGAGGAAGTGGGGAGACTCCGGAACTCTAGAAGGGACCAGAAGGCTGCTTTTGCCATAAACTGGTATTTTTGGATTACCAGCCGAATATTTACACTAGGAAAGTGGAAAAAAAATTCAGTCCTTGTGCCATTCTGCGGCTCACTTAGCCCCCAAACAAAACAAACTTAATTTGTCTTCCCAACAGACTGTGAGTTAGGTAGAAGAGGTTTCTTCCTGCAAAGTGATTTCCAATTGTGCAAGGGGGTCACAGTTGTCTCTGATTTCCATTTATCTCCTCTTTGCAGATGCTTCCCACACTGTTTCTAAGGATCCACTGACCCCCCCCCCCAGGGCAGGCTTTGTAGGGAAAGGGGCAAAAGACCGAAGTAGAAGAGAGATGTGGGAAAGCCTCATTCTGCAAGCACTTTCCTAGTTCTTAGCCCTAGGCTTCTAAAAATCCTTGGCCATATTTCCATTTTAAGTAGGTTGCCTGGGCCCGTTTAGCAGCTTGTTCCGAGCATATTAATTTGGAAGCAAGTTTCATTGTCTTCTAAGTGAGCACACTTAGTTATTGTGCTGTAAAAGTGATTTTTGAGTTGCATTTCATTACAAAGATGCCGGGAAGCCTTATGCTGACATTGTGCTTTCCAGAATATTATTATTTTTTAAACGAATGCCCTACAGCTAGCTGATCTCGCCAGCTTTTTACTTGGCCTGTGGCCATACTTTTAACTAAATCAGAAATTAACACACTGGGAGTTTTTTTTTTTTAGTGACTTAACTCTATGCTGGAAGAAAATTCACCTGTTAAATTTCTGCACGTCAGGCTGCTGTTAAAGCCAGCAGCGCAAGACGAGTAAAACATGTTAACTTACAGTAAGTGTGGGTTGTTTTGATGTCAGCTAGGAGCAGCATTATTGCAAACATTCCCTAGAACTAAAATATAACATGGCTTGTCCAAAATGTAGTCACCCTTATAAGAATACTGTGGTGGAGAGCAATATGGTCTCTCAAGACCAGGGCTCCATATTGCCATGAAAAGTATTCTTAAGATTTAATTTTCAAAATGGCACAACCTACTGCAAACCACCGGTAGTTTCCAAACATACTCAACATTTTAAAAATCTGGTTTTTGCAAACAGAAACCTGTGTGTACCAATTCCAAATTGCGACTGTAACTAAGCTGTCATCATCAAGTTATTTCACGTAACAGGACTTGGTAATTGAAGTCGATGGTGCTATTCAGATATAACAAATTTCAGAACGATAAACCATGGCTTTACCCAGCTGGAAGCAGGTGTCCACATGCTTCCTCCTCCCTTCTGCTGTGCACCTTATTTCCAGACTTAAACCAGTTTCCTACGATGTCCAAACGGGGAAATTGCGGCTACTTGCTCTCTCCTCCCTTCTCTTTTGATCTTAAATCTGATATTTCCATACTTTCCTGTGGCATTTGAATGGAGAGACTATGGTTTAAGATTTCCCCATAAACTTGGATATCAAACCAGGATCAAATTCTGATTTGATATCCTGGCTTGTAGGGATTGCCCAAACCACAATTTATCAAGGGTTGCTTACAGCAGCATCAAATTGGTTGTATTAATCATCGCAGCAATAATTAAAACCATTTACATAGCACAGCAGACAATACAAATTCGGTTAAACACCAGATTACCTTCTCCTCAAAGCCAGAGTGAACAAATGCACCTTTAACATTTTCAGTGGGCAAGGCAGATACAATTCCCCCCTCCCTTTTGGTTACCCTTTCCTATACAGTGCTACCTCAGAAGTCAAACGGCATCTGTTCCGGAAGTCCGTTCAACTTCCAAAACGTTTGGAAACCGAGACACGGCTTCCGATTGGCTCCAAGAAGCTCCTGCAGCCAATCGGAAGCCGCGGCGGATGGTTGGGTTCCAAAGAGTGTTCGCAAACTGGAACACTCACTTCCGGGTTTGCAGCGTTTGGGAGCTAAAATGTTTGACTCGCAAGGCATTCGGGATCCAAGGTACAATTGCAGTCTTTTATAGAATGTCCAAGATATTTATCTTTGAAGCCAAAAGTTGAGTCCTGTCTAGCATAGGTAGCTGGTAGAATGGACTGTGCTTCGGCAGGGTGCAAGGCGAGGGGTGCCATTTTTCATGCCTGCCTGCATTAACAAAACGAGCACAATAGCATGTGGGCTGCACTCGGAGCCGGCCCACCCATTAGGCAGGATCAGGTGGCACCCGCAAGGGGCAGCACCCCTGTTCTGCCACCCAGCGTTGTCGCTGGTTTCCCCTGGCCTGTAGGGGTAGAGAGGGACTGGCGGCAAAGCTCTGTGGAATGCCGGCCACCCTACCAGGTCAGCTATAGGGGGGGCACCCCACTTCTCAGCTTTGCTGCTAGCATGGTGGTGGAGCTCCCCCCATCTCACCCTGGCAGTGTGGCAGGTGCTGAAACACCTTGGGCTGCCCCTGGCCAGGCTAAGCCCTTTCCTTTTGATTTTTTTTTTTTTTTCTAAGCCCTTTCCTTTTGAAGTGCTATCATTTTTGCTTTTTGTTCTACTTGGGTGATGTTTTTCATACAGGAGAACATTCAAAATGGCGTCATTCAATCTGAAGTTGTGCAGCCTTGCTCTGCACCCCAGAACTCTTATCATTTTCTCTAGTTGCATGCGGAGATTAGGGCTTTTCTCCCCCCCCCCTTTTAAAATCAGTAGTTAGAATTCTACTTTATTCTAATTATTCGGGTGATAATAAAGATCCTTAACCATAAAGTGCATTTAGATTTGTAACTTTTCTATCAGCTAACAAATTACAGCCCTTTGCGGTATTAGATCTGAAGATTTATGGAAACAGCAATGTACTTCAAATAAAGGAATGGAAAGGTGGCACATTAACTTGCAAAATGACTGTATTAATCCTGTCCCATGTGGGACTGTGTCTCTGGTGGTTTCATGTGCTGTGCCAACTTTTTTTTTTTTTTTTTAATCACATTTCACTTTTTCCCCCCTAAAGAGAGAGAGAGAAGTAGCTGCCTTCACCAGGGGAAGCAAAAACTGAATACTGTTGTGCTCACCCCCAATACGCAACATTAATTGCTGTTTTAATAACTTCTTAAGTCCTAGACCGGCCTTTCTTCCCGATCCGAATGATGGAAGTCTGTACACGCTTGGTGGCAAGAATAATGAAGGCTTGACCGTACGTATAACCTAATCGGACAATAGCTGCATTGTTTCAATAGAATTAAGACACACAGCGACACAAGCAAGCCATGCTTTCTTTTCGCACACCTAAAGGTTATCCCTGCTGCTCAGAGCATTTCTTTTCTGCGAGCTTTGATTTTTTTAAAAGTAACTCTGCAGAAAGAGGCATGCCCATCCTTCAAAAAACACCCTTTACCTATACCTATCTTTATTCCCAGTGCATGCGAACGAATCTGGTCTCGTTGGTCAAAGTTTTCCCGTTCTGGTTCAGGGAGCAAGGATGTCATAGTTCACCAGTTCATACATAACTGCAAACTTAATATTTGCCTGAACTCGGAAGTTGGATGGGAAAATTGGAACAGGCAGGGATGGGGGTAAGAAAGGGCAGGAAGGAGTGTGAGCCTAGCTGTCCTTTGATGTTACGTGAGAATCAGCCTTGTGTAGCAAAAGGGAAAAGTTGTACCGTATGCAAACATAACCAGGGAGTGTGGCGTTCTTCGTTCAAACAAGGAACAGACCCACAGACAAATCTACTTACTATTCCTCTAGGCCAGTGGTGTCCAAACTTTTTTCAAAGATGGCCAGATTTGATGAAGTGAAGTGCTGTGAGGGCCGACCACAGTTGTTGACCTTTTTAAAGGATTGAAGTTGTTGAGGTTTTTTAAAGATTTTACCCCAGGAAATAAACTGCCACAGGGGCCGGATTAAACCGACTGGTGGGCCAGATTAGGCCCCAGAAATGGACTTTGGACATGCCTGCTCTACGCCATGGGTAGGCAGACTAAAGCCCAGGGGCCAGATCCGGCCCAGTTGCCTTCTAAATCCAGCCTGCGGACGGTCCGGGAATCAGTGTGTTTTTACATGAGTAGAATGTGTGCTTTTATTTAAAATGCATCTCTGGGTTATTTGTGGGGCATAGGAATTCATTCATTTCCCCCCCCCCCAAAAAAAATATAGTCCGGCCCCCCACAAGGTCTGAGGGACAGTGGACCGGCCCCCTGCTGAAAACATTTGCTGACCCCTACGTCTAGGCAGCAAACGTATCCATCGATAGTCACGTTGTGCAGAGGTTTAGGCAGTTCTTGCACTTACCAGAATCATGTCTTACTTTGGCAATTAGCTAATGAGATTGTCAGGTTTTGGCACCAACTTTGGCAACCTGTTTCCAGGAATGGATACACCCACATCATGGTGCCAGCTTTTTTGGATTCCCAGACACTCGCTGCAAGATCAGGAAGGAATAGAACCCTTTACGAAGTTCATTGTGAGCTTCATTAACGTGTTTCTGGCTTTATAATATGTCTAACGTACAGGAGTCTTATCAGAAACTTTGGATAATTTTTCAATTGTATTACACATGCAGCAATTTGCAAGAGATTAACCAGTTCTTGGGCACTTAATTATAGCCTTAAGGAATCACACTTGTCAAGAACTACAACTTATTCCAGGAACACCTGGGTCCCTTTTTTTTGTATTGCTTCCAGTATTAATTTCAGTACATGCTTCCTCTGTAGTTCTTTCCAAATAGATGGAGTGTTAAACAGCCATGATCAGACACCCTTACAGATGCTCGTTGCATAGTTGCTTCAGAGCTGCAGTTTTTTGTGATGAAATAAAAGAGAAAAATAATGGCTTCGGGTGAGTTTCTTTTCCTCAGTCTGTTACAACTTGCTCAATATAGCTGCAGCAAATAAATATTTTCTCTCACATGCACCAGAAGGCACCGCGGGGGAGCAAAAGGTCTTGCACGCACAAGGCAATCCCTGGTATCGCCAGGGCTTGTTGTTGTTAAGAACCAGGTAGAAAGACATCTCTCTGTCCAAGAGTCTCTACAAAGGGCTACATGAACAATGGAGCGGGCATACGGCAGTGGCTTGTGTTCCTGATGCACCCTTTGTTTTTTGTGTAGGTGGCAGACTTTTCCCGAATATTGTGTCTTTTGATCTCTTCTGCCCTTTTGAACGTTGATAAAAATTACATAGTGAAAGGGCATCCTTCTAGACTTTGGGGAAAGTACGTTAAGGTCCGGTGGGTAGCTGCTACGCTACATTCTTTTACATCTTCCCACAAAGAACGTAAAATTTCACAGTGCTTACAAGCTGCTGTAAAAATGTACCTGTGATCTTAGCGCTTTCCCCAATGTCTTCAGGAAGATATGCAATCTGCTGTTGATGTGTAGTCCTAGGCACAAGAAGGGATTTGACATGGGAGTTGACTGAAGTGGCTATGCACCTTTAATGCTTTGAGGATGCGGTTGTTGTTTTTTAAGTTACAGGTGGGTAGCCGTGTTGGTCTGCCATAGTAAAAAATATATATATATAAAAAAATTCTTTCCAGTGGCACCTTAGAGACCAACTAAGTTTGTTCTTGGTATGAGCTTTCGTGTGCATGCACACTTCTGTATCTGAAGAAGTGTGCATGCACACGAAAGCTCATACCAAGAACAAACTTAGTTGGTCTCTAAGGTGCTACTGGAAAGAATTTTTTTATTTTATGTTGTTTTTTAAGTGTGAGTGTGTGCGCGCACGCACACAGAGATGTTGGAGTTGCAAATTCTTGAGTTTCATAGTGTTGCCATACGTCCGGAATTTCCCGGAAACAGCCGGCAATCAGCCGTCGGAAACAAGTGCCTGGATGGAAATCACGGAAACGTCCAGGAAAACGACAACCCGTGTCGGCAGTGTCGTTCATTTTGTCTCTCTCGAGATTTTGCAAAAAAACAAACACACACACACACACACAACTCAACTCAACAGCTTTGGGCAAAACTCTTAACAACTTTTCTCTCTGGATTTTTCACTTTTTGAAATATGGCAACCCTAGTCGTCCCCCCCCCATTATAATTAGAAATAAAATCTCTCGAGTAAAAACTGGGGAGAGGTGAGGCTGGTGTGAGAATAAGGATGCCACAAGCCTACAAAACACCTCATTTTCACCTGTGAAATGTTGGAGGGTATGCTTTAGCTCAGTGCAGGCGTTCAGATCCTACATTGATCTGGACTGTGCTACTCTGCCCTTACTGCCTGTGGCAGAGGTGCCAGTCTGTTTGGCACCTCTTTATTGGGCTTCATGTTTCCATAGTGGCTTACAGGCATGGAGCCCAACAACACATGTCATTCCTCTGCATGTGCCCCAGTTTAGTGCTGCACAGACTTGAGTGATGTCCATGTGTCCTAGGCACCTAGATACATGAAACCTATCCTAAGAGTATCTGCCGGAGCCTTGGCAGGGGGTTGGTCTAGATAACCCTGAGGACGCCTTCCAGAGGTGACATTCTGTGGTGAAGAAGAAGAAGAAGAAGAAGAAGAAGAAGAAGAAGAAGAAGAAGAAGAAGAAGAAGAGTTTGGATTTGATATCCCGCTTTATCACTACCCGAAGGAGTCTCAAAGTGGCTAACAATCTCCTTTCCCTTCCTCCCCCACAACAAACACTCTGTGAGGTGAGTGGGGCTGAGAGACTTCAGAGAAGTGTGACTAGCCCAAGGTCACCCAGCAGCTGCATGTGGAGGAGCGGGGATTCGAACCCGGTTCCCCAGATTACGAGTCCGCTGCTCTTAACCACTACACCACACTGGCTTTCTGTGTGAGTGTAGCACCAGTGCTCTCAAGATTATCTTGCTGTACGTTGGACATGGACTTCTGCGATGAAATAAGTAGATCAAAATCAATGCAGAATGGTGTATGCCCTGGTTCCCGCCTCTCTCTCAGGACCAAGAGAGATGTCAGATTTGTTTGATCGGTGTGGTAGAGGAAACATCAGACATGGACTGAGGAGATCAAGGTTCTTTGGGCCTGTCTGCCTCTTAGTCTAACGTACACTGTGAGGATAAAATGGTGAGGAGGAAGAACGTGATCCTAAAAATTAAGAATAAAAACTTAAAAGTCAGTCTGTGTTTCTTTTTGGTACTAAAATGCATTTATATCTGGCTGTTTTCTGCTCATTGTTCCATATTAGTATATGGGGCTTCATGGGAGCAAGTGGCACCTAAATTGTCACCCACCCCCCTTCTTGCGAAAAATGCACATTTGAACGTTTAGGAGGGAGAGAAAAGGCGGGGGGGGGGAGATAACATCTGCTTCTCTTTCCTGTGGTATTTCTCAAAATGGAGACCCAAGATTCTATCTAGGGCATGTGAGCAGTGTTGCAATATGTAATAACGTTGGGTGTGGGGAGAGAATAGCAGACCTCCCATTTTCAATAACCGGAAGTTGGAAGACCAAAGGGGGAATAAAGAACTTCATCAGGCTCTTCCATCAGAAGCAATTGCCATCCCTGAATTTTTATCCTTGAACTTTAAGCGATGATATGTTCTTGTAGCAATGGGAAGGTATCCAGGTCACAGCTTCACCGATGCAAGCCTTTTGTCTTGTCATATGACGCAGGGTACATGCAGATCGCAGATAAGCCCAAATAGCTCTGACGTACATTAATCTGCCAGAGCAGGCAGGCAAACCCCTAAACTCCTTCAACCCTAAAACGACAGCACGCTTAGAAATGGCGTTTGCTGCTGATTTCTTGTTATCTTGCAAATCTCTGTGGATGCTGAATATGAAATTGAGATGGCTAAAGTGAATATTTCTATTCCAGAAACTGCCATTCACCATTCCCGAGCTAGTTCAGGCATCTCCTTGCCGCAGTTCAGATGGAATTCTGTACATGGGTAAGGCTCCATTTGCTTCCTGAAAGTTAACTTGAGTGCGTTTTGGGACACTGTCACAGAAGTTGTTGCAGCTCTTCTCTCCCCATCGGTATTTTCTGGTATTTACGCCTAGCTTTTAATTCCTTACGACCAAACAAAACCACCTGCCTTCAGTTAAATGACCTATTTTGTGACGCACTGTTTTGGTCTTTTTACACATGTTTGTGTTTGTGTGTATATACGGTAATCTCTTTAATGCTCAAAATAGACCTCTGTCTTAGGCAGACCACCCAGAGCTATCTCCATGTAGGTTTTGGATAGCTGGGTTTAATTTTACATTCTGCAGACGACACATTGACTGGAGTCGCAGACAAAACCCCTTGCCA
Organism: Lacerta viridis; assembly: GCA_900245905.1. Lineage (NCBI taxonomy): Eukaryota > Metazoa > Chordata > Lepidosauria > Squamata > Lacertidae > Lacerta > Lacerta viridis. The sequence goes on from OFHU01001319.1 coordinate 26,212, forward strand.
GTTCCTTCAGTGGTTTTGCATGGCTAGCATGCATCATTGAGCTCCAATAGGGCTCCTTGCTTGGCCAGGTGGAATTACAGAGCGATATGTGCTCCGCCTACTTTTGCTTCTGGCCCCGCCCACCACCAGCGATGTTGCCCCTAGAAGGTTGCCTAGAAAGGAACGTGACCTCCAGCTCTACCATAAAGCACACTGTGCTGTAAAAGCAATGTTTTGAGTAGCCATTTGCTGGTTGGCAGGAAACTGAAGAACGGGGTGTTTTCAGAATTTATTTTAGCAGTACTAAAATGCTGATATTTCCCATTTAGGAAAGAAGCAAGACAGCTGGTATGTGGTGGACCTCATGACAGGGGAAAAACAGCAGACCTTAACTTCTTCATTTGCCGAAAGCCTGTGTCCGTCTACATCTCTCCTGTATCTTGGTCGAACAGGTAACACACACACACACACACACACACAAACCAAACCTCTCCCCTGCTTCAAAGGTAACTTTTGAAAGCCAAGCCAGCCAGACCTGAAAGGAATAAGCTCATAGTAATGAAGTTTATTTAATGTAACTAGATGAAGGCTTCATGGTAAAAAATCATTAACTTTCACCTAACAATGGGACTGTGCCGTTTGCATGCATTCGACGGAGTTTACAATGGCTGCTCGCCCTTTGGTGGATTGTTCATCATCTTATTTTATTCAGTCAGAAATGAGTTATCCCACGTCATCCACAAACTATTTGGGTCTTGTCGAAATGGCTGTTGAAAAAGGCCAAGGAGGATCCATTTGGCCCAGCATCCTCTTGGCCACAGTGGCCCACCCCCTGCTGCTGGGAACCTGTGAAGGCAGTGGTAGCCCCCTGCCCACTTGTATCTGGTGTTATTCATGGGCAGGGACGCGGGTGGCGCTGTGGTCTAAACCACGGAGCCTCTTGGGCTTGCCGATCGGAAGGTCGGCGGTTCGAATCTCTGCGATAGAGTGAGCTCCCATTGCTCTGTCCCAGCTCCTGCCAGCCTAGCAGTTCGAAAGCACACCAATACAAGTAGAGAATAGGTACCACTGCAGCAGGAAGGTAAATGGCGTTTCTGGATGCTCTGATTTCCGTCACAGTGTCCCGTTGTACCAGAAGTAGTTTAGTTATGCTGGTCACATGACCTGGAAAGCTGTCTGCGGACAAACAGACTCTGTCCCTGCCTGAGATCTCAGGGGAGCTGCTGCCAGTCAGAGTAGACAATGGAAGGACTGATAGTCTGACTTGATATGAAGCCAACTTCCTGTGTTCTAAGGACCCTTAGCAGGCCCAAGACCGTTTTGCAGAGAGGGCACCCCAAGTACGTTATTTTGCTGGGCGTGGGAACCAAAACGCCTGCATGTTCCTGTCTGAACGTGGCCTTTGGTCTTTTAATTCGATAGCATTTTTCAGTAGTGCAAGATCCTGTCTTGCAACCATATCATTAGTCCTAGCGCAGAAGCCAGGAGCTCCTCAACCTGCAGTCTCAGAAACTGGAAAATATGCTTTGAAGGTTACAGGAGCTGCCGCACAGCCATGATCTGCGAGATTCTAGCTTGTAAGACAGATGCTAGTCCACATTCAGAGGCAGGCGTGTAGTTTCATGAACTGGAAAAAAGTCTATAATCAGAAATTGAGCAGCAAATTATAAGAGGAGTCTGTTTTTCTTTTCAAAATACTGCAGGATGGGTGTTTAATCATACTTATGGGGGGAAATTTGCAAAAGGTACAATAACATGAAGGTGTCCACATACTTTGTTTTGAGGATCATCTAGCAAGAGAGGTGGGTGCTTGGTTTTGTTTGACACAGTATGAATTGAAATTTTGGGTTGTTGTTTTTTTTTGACCAGAGTATACCATCACCATGTACGATACCAAGAGTAAGGAGCTACGATGGAACGCCACTTACTTTGACTACGCAGCCACCTTGCCTGATGAAGACGTCCAATATAGTAAGAACTGGGGTTCTAATTTCAGTCTGAGGTGCTAACACTATACAGTGGTGCCCCGCTAGACGAATGCCTCGCTAGACGAAAAACTTGCTAGACGAAGGCATTCGTCTAGCGGAAGGCTGCCCCGCAAGACAAATTTGTCTATGGGGCTGCCTCGCAAGACGATTTTTTTCCCCGTCTAGCGAAAAACACGGTTTGCATTGCCGCTTCGCTAGACGAAAAACCCGCTAGACGAAAATACACGCAGAACAAATTAATTTCGTCTAGCGGGGCACTACTGTACATACATTTCATGTAACTATGAGTTCGCAAAGGCTCCGTACGATTGCTTGCATCTCTTTACCTTGCAGAAATGTCCCACTTTGCATCTAACGGAGACGGACTGGTGGTAACTGTGGACAGCGAGTCAGGCGATGTCTTGTGGATCCAGAATTACGGCTCCCCTGTCGTAGCCTTTTATATCTGGCAGCGGGAAGGATTGTGGAAAGTGATGCACACAAATGTGGGTATAGAAACCCTGCGCTATCTCACCTTCATGTCTGGCGAAGTTGGACGCATCACTAAGTGGAAGTATCCCTTCCCCAAAGAAACAGAGGCCAAAAGCAAATTGATGTGAGTATAATTTCTGCCCCTCCTAAATGGTATTATTTTAAAAAAAATGTGTTCATTGTGTCAGGTCAACTTGGTTATTACTTCTCAATTTTTTATTGTATTATTTTATGTACTGTGGCTTGCCATTGTTTTATTGATTAGTTTAGAAATTGTTTATTGTAAATGTTGAGTGGATTTCTGTTTAACTTTTATATGTTGATATTATTTTATATTACTCTAATAATTGTTGAATGTTACTTTTTGATGTAGGTTGCTTATTTTAAAGTTTTGTTTTATTATCACATTTTTGTATTGCATTAGATTGTTATAAGATGTACATTTTTTGTTTCTTCTGCTTGTAAACCGCCTTGAGTATCGTAAGATAGAAAGGCGGTATACAAATAAAAAATTATTATTATTATTATCTAGTATGGAATTAAAACGTGCTTTCACTGTGGTCTCCCATTGCCTGCAAATAACCTATGATTTTTTTAAAAAAATAATAATAATTGTACACTTCGCTTCTGCAGATTATGTAACGAAATCACCCTATATTAAATAATTTGCATGTTCACGGAGGGCTTTTCCAAATGATTGTTTTATTGTCAATCTTCTTTTTAGTGCTGGACTGCTTCAATGCCCACCACCCCAAAAATACAATCCAAACAGAAATCCAAGATGTGATGGATGTAAATGGGATATTCCTGAAACCGAAATCATTCATTTGATTTCTGTTTGAGGAATATCTCATGTATCAGTAGCCTCTTGAAATGTTAAAATCTTCCAGCAAAATCTCTGCTCCATAACCCTGCCCTGCTTTTTTTTAAATGTTCCCCTCCCCTGTCCTTTAAATATATTGGTAGACTCTTGGTTCTCCTTTGCCATAGTGTATTTCCTCCCTGTTCTTACAATAATTGCTGTGATCCAAACACTTGCTTCAGGGCCCCCAATTTTCACCACTTTCATCCAGGTGCAACATCTCATGGTGACTGGGAGGTGTTGGGGGTGCTGAAATGAGATAGGCAGATCAACAGGAATCCAGGTCAATTTTTTAAAATCAGCCAATGACCTTACTTAGCGATAGCATAGCTACCCCACCCCCCACCCCCAGCAAGGAATATATTTCACTCTTATTCTTGGATTGGAACTATAGGTTTGTTTGGCTTTTTGTCATCTGGGAAGGCCTGGAGTGACAGGAGATCAGGATTTGCGAACGTTTAAGTAAAGAAAATAAGAGGACCTGGAGTTGTATGTTTGTTTTCACAATACGCCGTAAAAAAAACAACACTTACACAATTCAGTTTACTGTCCTGCAGTCATGCTCAAAGATTTTATTTGATATTTCAAGATGTTTCTGTGAAAGTATAGTCATACCTTGAAAGTCGAACGCCTTGGAACGCAGATGTTTTGGCTCCCAAACGCCGCAAACCCGGAAGCTTCCTGCAGCCAATCGGAAGCCGCGCCTTGGTTTCCGAACTGTTTTGGAAGCCGAGCGGACTTCCGGAACGGATTCCATTCGACTTCCAAGGTATGACTGTAACGCAGTTTCAAAATACAAGGACACCATGGGGATTTAATAAGGCAAAGTTTGGGTTCAGCCCTTCCAAGTCAAGTAATTAGCACTATAAACATTTTTTTAAAAAGCAGCAACTATATTTCCATATTTAATTCATAATGCTTAAAATGGAGATACAGATTTGAATGCAGACGTGCAAACAGGAAGCTGTTGTAGCCCATTGAGATGAATGGCACTGGTGTAAAACATGGAAGCAGGGGTTTTGTGGCTGTCGCTCCAGACTGATATAATAATAATAATAATAATAATAATAATAATAATAATAATAATAATTTTTATTTATACCCCGCCCTTCCCAGCCAAAAACCGGGCTCAGGGCGGCTAACACTAATTAAAATCACAGCAAAAACATAAAAACAATTCAATTTAAAATACAGATTAAAATACAAATTAAAAATTAAAAACTGCAGTCTCATTTTCAAATAGCCCACCAATAAAAGAATGAAACATAAGTATCAAGCAGAAACCAGCCCAAAGGCCAGGTGGAACAGCTCCGTCTGAGCCGTTGGAACATTTGGGCCTAGTTACAGCTGTTACATTTTGTACTTCACTTTTCTAGAACAGACCTGGTCCTTTTTGTGCATGTATTTCCAGTTGCTCAGCTTGATATTATCATGTAAAATATATAGTGATATTTGCAGGTGGTTGTGTTGTACAGTGGTGCCTTGGTTTATGGACTTAATCCGTTCCAGAAGTCCATTCTTAAACCAAAGCGTTCGTAAACCAAGGTGTGTTTTCCCATAGCAGTGGGGGACTCGATTTACAAGCAGAACACACTCAACAGGAAGCGGAACATGTTCTGCTTCCAAGTCAAAGTTCACAAACCAAAACACCTACTTCCGGGTTTGCAGCGTTCTTAATCCAAGTTGTTCATAAACTAAGCTGTTCTTAAACCAAGGTACCACTGTGTATATACATATATATGGCGACACCTTTGTCTCAACCATTTCGGGTTCACCCGAAAATAAGTACAGAAGTACAGTCGTACCTTGGAAGTCAAATGGAATCCGTTCCGGAAGTCCGTTCGACTTCCAAAACGTTCGAAAACCAGAACACTCACTTCCGGCTTTTGATCATTTGGGAGCCGATTTTTTGGGGGAGCCAAGGCGTTCGAGATCCAAGGTACGGCTGTATCTTAAATAAAGAAGTAAACAGCAGGCATTGTAATATTTTCTTTCTGACTCCCTTCTAGGCCAACACTCTACGTAGGGAAATACTCTACGGGCTTGTATGCATCGCCATCGATGGTCCACGAAGGAGTGGCTATTATGGTAAGCTGGGCAAAGAAGGCTCATCTTTAGGAAGGACAGTTTCCAGAATCTGGAATCCAGATGCAAAAAAAAACAAAACAAAACAAAACAGAGAAAGGATCCTGAACTCTTTCTCTGCATTTCTTTGCAATATGAATTCATAATCCAGTTTCTACAGTGTGCCTGTCAGTATCTGTCTTGGGTGTGAAATGGTTTTTAATTGATCAGTCCCATTGGGATGTATCATCGGAAGTGATTACAAAAATGAAACGAATGAATAGATGCCTTAGGGTGAATTTTATTTATTTGTTTATTTATTAATTTTATCTCTTGTCCCAATTGTGGGGAAATATTTGATTCTGTAAATGACAAGAATCAAAGGCTTAATTTGTCCAAAGAAAAAGGAAAAAGCAAGCTATATGAGTTCAGCAAGCAGATAAGAGTAATTCTGGCCATTTCAATAAAGTGGGTGGGGGGTGGAGCAGGAAAAAAAAACTGGTAAATTGCTTGTTTATTTTGAGGCATGTATAAACTGTTTAATCGTTAGCAATTCTAAGCAGCTTACATGAAATTGAACCATACAGAGAATTAAAACACTGCAAAGTCATCCTCGAACCTCAAACATTGACTTAAAATGCCTGCTGGAATAAGGAAGTCTTTTGTCATGTTCAGATCTCATTCGGGAACGAGTTCCACAAACTTGGTCTAGATGCAGTAGCTGTGGCCGCCATGGTGTCACTTTAATGACAAAAAGTAAATGGATTTGCATCATTCTCCTTTGGTAATTGCTCTCCAAACTTTAATCTGTTAAAAGTATTTTGGCAATCTCATCAGTGAAGCCCTTCCCGTACAAGACTCAGAAACTGTCTTTGTCTTATCCCATAATTAGTATGGCTAAAGTACTTCTTTGCAACGCCCAGCCTTGAATTAATGACCCAAATAAAATACATGAAATTACCTTCTGAGCAGCTTACCGTATGTCAACAACAGAGGCGCTTTATGGCCCATGTTCTTTGAGTTCATTGTTTGCCTGAAACATCTGTTAATATGTTAAAAATCGGCTTGAACATCCGTGGTGTAAAATGCACACAGCACACCCAATAAAATTTTAAAATTAATTGTTATGTTTCTAAGTGTGATATTAACAGCATTCAAAGAACAGTAAGTAATTGCACAATTTCCCTCTCTCTCTCTCTAGCCCCGGGGAAGTCCCATACCGCTGATTGAGGGTCCCAAAACACACGGCGTAACAATTGAAGAGTGTGTTATCACCCCCAGTACAGATCTGAAGTTTTCATCAGGATTTAAACAGAAGAACAGTTTGCGCTATTTGAGGAATCACTGGCTTTTAATAGGTATTAGGAAGTAAACATCAGGATTTTTTTTCTGTGTTGCACTGCCCTCTGGTGGACAGAATACAAATTTAAGATGCAGATTATATCCTCAGATTGGGTATGCATGAATTTACCAGGGGATACGCAAAATGGAAATTCTTGATTTTAAGTATTCAGTCCTGCCTTGCTCATACCATAAAGTTATCATGAGTAAGAACTTAAGAACTAAAAAATTAATGATCAGGCATTTGCAAATCCATTAATTTATTAACACACCATTTTACAGGAAGAGTTTTTTGGGTGTATGAAGCTTACAGTTGTTTAGTTATAGGCCCATCGCTACAAGACATGATAGTGGATTTTAGGTAAAGGTAAAATACACATCAAAGTTTAATACATACTGGTACATAGTTAACTGTAGGAAATTCTCAACTACATCATGAATTACTCACTAATATCCAGCTCAGTCGGCAGAGCATCTTAATCTCAGGGTTGCGGGTTCGAGACACGTTTTGGGGAAAAGATTCCTTCATTGCAGAGGGTTGGACTAGATGACGCTTCCAGCCCTGCAATTCTATGAATTGGTGGCCATTAGCTTTAATGGTCGGGACGCAGGTGGCGTTGTGGGTTAAACCACAGAGCCTAGGGCTTGCTGATCAGAAGGTCGGCGGTTCGAATCCCCGTGACAGGGTGAGCTCCTGTTGCTCGGTCCCAGCTCCTGCCCACCTAGCAGTTCGAAAGCACATCAAAGTGCAAGTAGATAAATAGGTACTGCTCCAGCGGGAAGGTAAACGGCGTTTCCGTGCGCTGCTCTGGTTCGCCAGAAGCGGCTTAGTCATGCTGGCCACATGACCTGGAAGCTGTACGCCGGCTCCCTCGGCCAGTAACGCGAGATGAGCGCCGCAACCCCTAGAGTCGGACACGTCTGGACCTAATGGTCAGGGGTCCCTTTACCTTTACCTAGCTTTAAAAAGCTATTAAATTCATAGAGGATATGTCTATCCAACTAGCAGGCTAGTGATAGCTAAATGGGCCCCTATATCAGAGCTGGGATGTCCTTTGCAACCTAAGGGCCACCTTCCCTTCTGGGAAACATCCCAAGGACCACATACCAATAGTGGGCGGGGCCAGAGGTAAAATTTTATAGAACTAGTTTCTGCATTTGACTAGGGACAAGTTTCCATACTTATGCCTGCCTCTGCCCTCCACCCAGATTGGCAAGAGGCAGTTTCGGACTTCACGGATGCAATCAAGCCGGGCTTGGGGAGTGTAGTAGGACCAGTGAGGGGGTTTGCCCTGGAGAGAATTCTAAGGGCCAGGAAAAGAGGTGTGGAGCGCCACATTTGACCACACACACACACCGGACCTGAGGTTCCCCACTCCTGCTTGCATAAGTTCTGAGCCAGTTACTGCTAAATAACAGGTGCTGGGAACAAACAAGGGTTGGGGAGCCGCTGTTGCCTTTATGCTTGCAAACTTCCCCAAAGTCGGACATGGTTGGAAAGAGCTGGTTGGACCTAGGCTGCAATGCAGTGGAGTTGCCACATGTTGCCATACTCAGAAGACATCTGCATTATAAGTATCTCCAGTCTGATCTTCGTTTGCTTGGCCACCTTTCCCCCTTGGGAATAACGGAGAGCACGTTCTTGTTTCCAGGGCACCACGAGACACCGTTATCGGCCCCAACTAAGATCCTAGAGAAATTCCCAAGCAATTTGCCAAAGCGGCAGGAAAATGTGATCCCGGCGGATTCGGACAAAGCTGCTTTTGAAGAGGTTGGTGAATAAACGAGGTCTCGTTTAACAGAGTCATTAGGAAATTGTCATCACAGAATACGTTCCATGTTGTGTAAAATGAATGCATGGGGGAGACAGGATTTGCATGGGATTCCTCAGTCATGTGCGTGCAAATTACAGGATGCGCTTTTTTGTTGAGCATGCTTTTAAGCAGATTGGCCGGGGGGGGGGGAATCATCCATTAATTTTTCCAGTCAGATGTGTTTCTCGCTTAGTCGATTGAGATGGTTGCCATGCTGCAAAGGAACAAGGTGCACACATCAGCCTCTGTTCCTGTTGCTCTGCAACAATATCTCATTCAAAATACGACCTTTACATTCTCCCCAAACCAGGAAGTTTGTGGGTCTCCCAGCTGGGAGCAGTGTGAAGGCTGTATTTTAGATGCGATGTACTTTCAGAGGCAGCAGGGGAACTTGTACACCCTGTTCCTGCCTAGGTGGGTAACATCCAAAGCCACTCGGTAAAAACTCATTAGTGTGAGTTTGTGGGCTTCGTGAACAGCACAGGAACACCTGATGTAGCAGTATTGCTAAAGCTAAGCAGGCGTGGAAGATCTCGGCCCCTTAGATGGGAGAACACAGGGAGCCCCATTTAAGAAAGGTGTGTGTGTGTGCATGTGTGGCCAAACTGCTTCAAAAGCAGCTTCACAACACCAGGGAAGTTCATATGAAATCAGCTCTAAAGGATGGCAGGCTTGTTTGTTTGTTTTATTTCTATCTGCTTAGTAGCCATGCAAATACGATTTTCACTATCTTGGGTCGGAATCATGTCTTTGAAAGCATGAATCAGTTCTTGATATATTTGCTTGGAAACACTGAGCACTTTGCAATTTCTAGCCACTTTTTATTCTCCCCTCCTCCCCCCCTCCGGATCCTTTAAGCATTGAAAATTGGTTTTGTATTCATTTTCATGTTCCATTTTGGTATGTAAGCTGCCTTGGGGGGAGGGCTTTGCCCTGAAAGGTGGCATAAAAAGGTAAAGGGACCCCTGACCATTAGGTCCAGTCGCGGACAACTCTAGGGTTGTGCCGCTCATCTCGCGTTACTGGCCAAGGGAGCCAGCGTACAGCTTCCGGGTCCTGTGGCCAGCATGACTAAGCTCTTCTGGCGAACCAGAGCAGCACATGGAAACGCCGTTTACCTTCCCGCCAGAGTGGTACCTATTTATCTACTTGCACTTTGACGTGCTTTCGAACTGCTAGGTGGGCAGGAGCTGGGACCGAGCAACGGGAGCTCACCCCGTCGCGGGGATTCGAACCGCCGACCTTCTGATCAGCAAGCCCTGGGCTCTTTGGTTTAACCCACAGCGCCACCCGTGTCCCCCGAAAGGTGGCATAGAAACATTAAAAATAGACCTTTGCCTAATTGTATGTTGTTAACTTTGCAAGCCATTATCCTTGTTGACAAGTGCCCTTTTTGTAAGCAGCTGGGCAGCCATAATCGAGGTCGTTCCTTCCATGGAAGCCCCTTGAACTAATGCCATCTTTGGTTCTCTCAGGCAATCAATATGGGTGGCAGTTCCAGCAAGGACTTGCCTCCTCCCATTTCGGAGAATGCTGGAGAGACCCCCGGCCAGACGCCACCTCGACCAGAGGCTCCCGTCGATTCCATTCTCAAGGACACGGCTACCGTCATCCTGAGCACTTTCCTGCTTGTTGGCTGGATAGCCTTTGTCATCACATATCCAATGGTAATTGGCCAGTTCACAGCATGGTAGTCTAGTTTGCAGCACGGTAGTCTTGTGACTCGATAAGAAGGATCGGCGTTGTTGGTGCAGACTAACAGCAAGAGCATGGACATTTGGGGGTTGTTTTTACTAAACTGAGATTTATGCCCTCCCAAACAGGACCTCAACAAGTCCTGATGGCAGCTAGCAACGTAATCTTTAAAATAACCCATGAGGTACAAGAGAGTAATGCACATTTATATATTAATTTTCTGAACAGCTTTCTTAAAAGTCTGCACTCCAAGAACTGGTCCTTAGTTCCCCTACCTGTAACTGGTCCTTAGTTAAGTCAGGGATATCTTTATTCTGTATCAAATACGGGTTTTCAACGCAATCCGTTCTGGAAGACTGTTCGACTTCCGAAACGTTTGAAAACCGAGGCACAAAGGGTGGCCTGCAAATTCAATAGAGAAAAGGGGGGGGGGGCCTCAGCGGAAGCTGTTCGACTTCTGAGGTGCGTTCGGAAACAGAAGCATTTATTTCCGGGTTTTCGGCATTCAAAAACTGAAACGTTTGAAAACCGAGGTACCACTGTAGTTGATTGTTTGGGAGTACCCCACGCTATTAGGAGGGACAAAGATAAGTAGCTTCATCTAAGTGTGGGTTGGGAAATTGCTTGAAGCTCCATGTCAGCTGCTTCCCACAAAAGTGCATGTTTTTATCTCAAGGTAAAACAATTATAATGTGCATTTTTTAAAAATTGGGAAATGCATTTAAAATTAATTGCACTATGAATTTCCTGTTTATTGACACTGTATGAAACCAGCGTTCCATGGTTGGAAGCTGTGAAAATTAAAGCTGTTAATGTTGAAGCTAACCCCGATAATGGAGTTGTATCCAAAGTGCCCCTCTGCTCATGGAGGAATAAGCAAAAATTCTGTTCATGGAAACCTCTGCTTGATTAAAAATCCTACCATGAATGGAGGCATACAATCAGATACAACCTAAAGCCACAAAACAAATAAACATTAAATGCAAGAAAAGCAGCGGTTGGAGATTCAAAAAATAAAGTTTAATTTCCATCCATATTCCTCCCCCCCACCACCTTAAGAGTGTGCATAATCAGCAACAGCGACAACATCAGCAATTCCAGAAACAGCTGGAGGAGAAGATTCAGCTATTGCAGCAGCAGCCTTTCAATCCTCCCATTGACTTGCCCCCCGAGGCAGAATTCCTGGATGGCTCCTGCGTCAGGCCAGAGAGCTCTGCCACCAGCTCACCAAACATGTCTCCAAAAGCATCAAACCACTCCGCCTATTCCAACGTCTCCGCTTCTGATGTCGGGAGCTGCCTTTCCACTGAGCAAGAAGAAGGTGATAAAACCGAACTTAACCTTTTCTTGTAGATTCAGGCTGTGTACACACTGCCAGCTTAAAACGCAGCTAGGTTGTTCTCTGCCCCCCCCCCCAGTTCAGATAGAAAAAATGGATCAAGACACAGTATTTCATAATCAACCATAGGATAGATATTGATTGTGGCTAATGTTGCAAGTGCACCAATGCCCAAACCAGCAGTTTGGGGAGGGTATACACAGCCTAAGACTATATGACAGCACTAAGCAAGCCTAGATGGAGAGATGTCAACAGCCCTCTGTCTCTACCCTATTTCAGGGTCAGGCGTAGATATTATTATTTTGAATGGATCTTTTGAAAGTTTGGACATACATGAATTAGCATACATCTATTCCAGGCACCCCCAAACTTCGGCCCTCCAGATGTTTTGGCCTACAATTCCCATGATCCCTAGCTAACAGGACCAGTGGTCAGGGATGATGGGAATTGTAGTCCAAAACATCTGGAGGGCCGAAGTTTGGGGGGTGCCTGATCTATTCCTTCAATAAAGTTGGTTCAGTTCACCTTGCACGACACCGAGGACTACCTAATCACAGTGTCAGTCTTGGGAACTTTTCCTTGTATTGTATCCCAATGCCCCAAAGCTAGGACAGACAGCACATTCCCGGTTTAGTTTTTGGCAAGCAACCAGCTGGAAGAGAGCTCCGGAGTGATGGGGCAGACACTGAGCACCTTTCTCCATGTTCCTCCATTGCGGAGACTGGTTGGCATTAGAGATTTCAGCAGTATGCCAAGGAGAAAGATGCAAGCATTGCTCATTCTCCCGTCAACATATGCAGTAACAACTCCCGTCAGGTAAAGGTCGGGTAAAGGATAAGAACATTGTTATGGCAATGCAATTGTCGGTCTTTGCTATTACTCCTACAGACTGATTACAGAGCTTAGTTATAATAGCGTACAACATAAATGAGGCCAGATAGCTCAGTCGGTAGAGTGTGAGGTTTCTTAATCCCAGGGTTGTAGGTTCGAGCCCCACATTGGGCGGAAGATTCCTGCATTAACAGGGAGCTGGACTAGATTGGGGTCCCTTCCAGCTCTACAATTCTATTATTGCAACTGGAGTTGCTAAATCTGAATGCTTCTTTGTTTTAAAAGAAACCTGTGAAGTCCTTAAAGTACCCTGAATGTCTTCCCTTCCTTTCATGGTGAGCCTTAAAGTGCCACGTGAGAATATGTGCCTAAAAGGTGCCATGGGTATGTTCATTCCCCCCTCCCTTTCCTCTCCGCCCTTCTCCAGATGAAAACATGGCCACTATAGCGGTTGGAAAGATTTCGTTCAACCCGAAGGATGTGCTTGGACACGGAGCTGAGGGAACCATTGTTTACAGGTAAAGCACGAGACATGAATGCTGTACACCAGAGGCAAAGGCTTCTTCCAGGCTGTTGCTATATTGTGGGAGGGATTCGATTGCATACTGACAAATACAGTATACCGTCTACTCTGACTTGGTGTTCTTGCAAAGCTAGCTTTTTTAAAAGGAAAAAAAGAAGGCTCTTTGCAGTAAGGCAAATGCACTGGCAAGTGTGGGATAACAAATTTCATCTTGCCACAAAGTCGCGTGTCCTCCCTGCAAGCCAATTGAAATGAATGCCCAGTAAACTGTGGATGTTGCATAACCTTCCCACCAGCCTTGTGCAAACAAATTGGGATGTGGATGCTCAATAAACAGGTTGCGTGGAAGAACCCGAGGGGTACTTATTAAGCCAGTGTCTGTGGTTCTTTTCCCGGGTGTGTGTTGGAAGAAACAGCTCCTACTACATTTTCTTTAAACATGCATGCCTATATTGTTACTTGTACACTTGCTGATGTCTGTGTCCAATGTTCACATGGGGCAGGATTGGAACTAACAAGCCCTGCTAGCGGAAGCCCACACATGGACTCTTGCTAGCATGATGGTTCATGCTAGCACCCCAATTGGCTCAGGGTGTGGAGGGGGAGAACAGGTCAGATTGTTCGATTAAACAGAGCTACTTAGTGCTACTTTGAATGGCTGTTTCTTTCCATCTGTTTCCAGCACCGAAAGCTAATTTCATGGCCTTCAGAGTTAAAGGTTTGCATGGACTCTGTCACCATATTTATTCCATGCTACATTTACACTTTCCAGCTTATCCTTCGAAGTACGGGGTGAGATTGACTGCAGTGTGAGAGGCCTGCCCACTTGCACAACAGGGCTTCTCCTTCCCTCTGCAGGCATCCCAAAAACCTGCTCCGGAGAGTTGGTGGATTCCACCGAAGCAGATAATGGAAGTGTGCAGAAAGGCTGGAGGAGCAGAGAAACCAGAAATTCTATTGCACAAGCATTGGATGCCACCCGTGGCACCTTTTTCTCTGCCGCTCTTTGAGTAGTTGCTTCTCTTGCTTATTTGTCTCTCTTGTGTAGGAAAAAGTATGGCACCCCTTGCAGTGTAACTCCCATCTTTGTGATGGCCACACAAGTGAGGGAGGCATCTCGTGCATCAACTTACTCAAATGTTTATCCATACAGTTCCAAATCTCCCTCTTTCCAGCCCAGAATAAAATTCCTTCAATACAGTTGGAAGCATGGTAGCCTGATAATAACAGGCAAGATCCTAGCTGAGTGACACAGTTAATTCTAAGGAGTTTCTCTGCTGTATCTTGGCGTATCTACAGGGGGACATTTGACAATCGAGATGTTGCCGTGAAGAGAATTCTCCCCGAATGCTTCAGCTTCGCTGACCGGGAGGTGCAGCTGTTGCGGGAATCCGATGAACATCCAAATGTGATCCGCTATTTCTGCACGGAAAAGGACCGTCAGTTCCAATACATAGCCCTTGAGCTCTGTGCCGCGACTTTACAAGAGGTGAACTATGGATTATACATGCATCTGCAGCTAAAACTGGGAGGGCATGGCAGCTCAAAAGAAAAAAAAAGTTTCCAATTTAAGTTACAGTAAGGTCACAACTTACATGGGGGCTACATTCCAGGGATCCTGCCTAAAGCCAAAATTGCATATAGTCAAAACGTAATTGGGTTCAATGGTGGTGGGATTTTGTCTTCCTAGATGCCCACCCATTTTCTGCCCCCTTTGCACAAGTTAAATGTGCATAAGTTGCAAGCTTACTGTATTTATTTCAAGCTCAATTGTGTGATTGCTTTGCATCCTGAATATATTTTTTCTGTTCTATGTTCTCAGTGCATAATATGGCCAGTGAAGTGACTAGAGGCAGATAGACTGCTACTGTTCTAATTCTCTCCCATTTAAGACATTAGCACTAATTTAAGCCTACATACAAGATCATAGATAGAGCGCAGGGAATACCAAGCTGTGCAGCTAGATCTTCTGCATGTTCACTCAGAAGCAAGTTCCACTGTGCTGAATGAGGCTTACTCCCAAGGAAGTATGCATAGGACTGCAGCCTTAAACTCATTTTGACTTTGTTTATATGCAATTCTAGTATGTGGAACAGAAGGACTTCAGTCAGCATGGTTTGCAGCCGATCACCCTCTTGCAACAGACAATGTCTGGTCTTGCGTATCTCCACTCTCTCAACATTGGTAAGAAACAGTTTTATTTTAATATCCAACCACTGCAGTGGCTCAAATCCCCCCCCCCCAGGAAAATTAAGATACTTAGAGCTGGGAAGGAGCAACCGTATTATTGTTGCTAGCTATAAGGCCATCAGTGCACATTGCCCCTTCGTAGAGTAGGCCTTAGTTATGGGCTCAGTTATAATAGGGTTTGGAAAGATAACTCACCCCAATACAGAGTGTGTGTGCTCCCCAGTGAAGCCTCAACAGTTTTGGAAGGCAGGAACCAATTTGATAGGGAAAGCAGCAAATACTTTGTCCTATTGGGAACGCGGGTGGCGCTGTGGTCTAAACCACTGAGCCTCTTGGGCTTGTCGATCAGGTGAGCTCCCGTTTCTCTGTCTCAACTCTAACCTAGCAGTTCGAAAGTGAGTAGATAAATAGGTACCACTGCAGAGGGAAGGTAAATGGCATTTCCATGCACTCTGGTTTCCGTCACGGTGTGCCAGAAGTGGTTTAGTCATGCTGGCCACATTACCTGGAAAGCTGTCTGTGGACGAACGCCAGCTCCCTCGTCCTGAAAGCGAGATGAGCGCCGCAACCCCATAGTTGCCTTTGACTGGACTTGACCGCCCAGGTCTCCTTTACCTTTCCTTACTATGTCCTATTGTGACATCACATACTTATCTAGAAGCACATGAGAAGGTCTGGGGTCAGCATTTGAAAGTGCAGGTAAGGAACCTGAGTTTCCCCTCTGGTGCAAAGTATGGTAGTAATGCCCTCCAGCCCACCCAAATTTAAAGGAAAACTGGGGAAGATCTGTGCTAATGGAGTAAGTATGTAACATAAGCCTATTGAATTAAGATAAGCAATAAAATGGCTCTTTTTACTATTTAGAATCTCTCTTTCTCCACTTTTTTTATATTAGTGCACAGAGACCTGAAGCCGCACAATATCCTCATCTCCATGCCCAATGCCCACGGAAAGGTCAAAGCCATGATTTCCGACTTCGGCCTCTGCAAGAAGCTTGCAGTGGGCAGGCACAGTTTCAGCCGTCGGTCTGGGGTCCCAGGCACTGAAGGCTGGATTGCTCCAGAGATACTGAGCGAGGACTGTAAAGAGAACCCGGTAAGTTGGTTGCACTTCTTCTTAGGACTTGAGCCTGGGCCATATCTGGTTTTCTACATGGCGATATATCAGCAGCTAAATACTGCAGTATGTTGCTCAATATCACGATGTCTGGAATGTATCTCAGCTGCTTCTTCCTCCCCACCTCCTGGAGATGGGTGCATGCCACATGGCCTTTCATGTCTCCCCGTCATCTTTTAAACAAAGCTTGAGGTTTATAGACTTCAGTACTGGAATGAATTATTTAAAAAAAACACAACAACCCACAGTGGATTTGGCAGAGTTATCTGACCAGTACACTATGAGTGAGACATGGGAGTTAGATATATCTGGTCCTTGAGCTGAGTTATTATAATTAAAAGTTGTATACCTGCAGGTCTCATCCAAGGGTGCAAGAAAGTTCCTTATGTTGCTGCCAGTAACTTTCATACTTTCATTTGCTGTTACATTGCAATCTCTCTATTAAAATGCTTCTCTTTACAGACACACACAGTGGATATTTTTTCGGCTGGCTGTGTCTTCTACTACGTGATCTCTGAAGGCAACCATCCATTTGGCAAATCCCTGCAGCGGCAAGCCAACATTTTGCTGGGTGCCTACAGCCTAGACTTCCTCAGTCTAGAGAAGCATGGTAAGCAAACAGAGAAGTTTTCCATTATTGTGAAGTGGAGCTGTGCACTTCTGTTGTTTCCAAAATAAATAAATGTATATTTATACCTAGAGAAAAAACAACCATGGCATTCAAGGGTTGTTAGATAGAGTAGGAGACTCGAGAGTTCAAGTGGAAACTGAACTTTGCTCGTGGAACTTCACAAAGTTGCATAGAATCTTGTGTATACATATTTTTTTCTCTTTTTTTCAACAGAGGACATAGTTGCTCGTGACTTGATAGAGCAAATGATAAGTACAGATGCTCAGAAGCGTCCTTCGGCTAACTGTGTACTAAAACATCCATTTTTCTGGAGTTTGGAAAAGCAACTCCAGTTTTTCCAGGTGAGTCGCAACCGTTTGGTCTGCTATTTTAATTTCACAAGCTTAAATCTGCACTGGATTATATACACATTTCAGAACCCTATACTGTACTGCATTTATATGTAAATGTGGGCCTGAGGAGTAATGATTGTGCTGAGGGAGGTGCAGTCACTAAGCTTGGGGCTGCTGGAGAACTAGGCTTCTGCCATTTACTGGCACCTTTTACTCAACACAGGAATCTGCCTTATACCAAGTCAGGCTATTTGCCCATCTAGGGCAGCAGCTCTCCAGGGTTTCAGATAGAGGGAGTCTCTTCCAGAAGATGCCGAAACGGGGACCTCTGCTGAGGAGGGGGGGGGGCACATAATTCTGGAGCCGAATCTCAACAGGCCATAAATGTGTGTTGTCGATTTCAGGATGTGAGTGATCGAATAGAAAAAGAATCCTTGGATGGTCCAATAGTAAAGGAGCTAGAGAAAGGAGGCAGAGCAGTGGTGAACATGGACTGGCGGGAGCACATCACGGTCCCTCTGCAGACAGGTGAGGTTTCATTTTATTACCTTCATACTGGTCACTCTTCCACTATAGAGTAAAGAAGCACTTGCAAAAGCAAACCCACTTGTTTATTTCTTTTTCTTTTGTGGTATCCAGCTACCTAGAGGAAAGAAATGGGCTGCTTGGCTTGAGTTTTTTAATCATTCCAGTTTTACTTCTTGCAGATCTTCGAAGATTCCGATCCTATAAAGGCGGCTCCGTGAGAGATCTCCTGCGGGCAATGAGAAACAAGGTACGTGGATTCTGAGAAGCCAATACCATTGAAAGCGTGTTTTTAGGGGTGGAGGAGCTGGGTCATGCCGCTTGGCTGCCTCATACGTCTGCGGGTTGGACCAAGGAAGTTTGGTGCCTGAGGTGAAGCCCTTGTTGGCACGCTGTGCCACTGGAGTGACTACCTCCCACTAGAGCTAAACTGGGCCGCCTGCCCGCCCAACACTCTGCAGGGCTCACCGGGGGCTGTGAGCTCTTGCGTCCTTCTCATGGTGCCCTCCAGCTGAAGGGTGGGTGAGAAGCTCACAGAGCGTCATGAGGAAAGCGCCCCACCCCCCAGCAGGGTAGAGTGTGTTAACCACACTTGCCAGGTTCTGCCCACCACAGGGCCCCTTCCTTGAAAATGTTGGGAAGGCTGAATCCCTCCCCCCACCAGTTGCCCAGGACCAGTATGAGAGGCTGACTGCAATGATGGCTTCACTCAGCCGTGTATCGCAAGTGAAACTGAGTCCCTATGCTTCTTTAAACTGCTTGGCTGAGGAGCATGCTCTTGCCTCAGCTAAACAGTTTTACGGAACCCCCGACAATGCAGGCTCTGTTAGACTTCCCCTCCTGAGGCAGGCCAGCACAGGGATTGGGTGGGCTCAGCCAGGCGGTGCTGGGGCTGGCGGGCCCAGGGCTTGCCAGCAGCCCTGCTCCACAAGGCACGGACAGGGTGGCTTTGCACCCTTCGCCTGGGAGGCATGGACAGCACACCTGAAAAGGTGAAGGCAGTCAAACACTGTTAGGCTCTGTGTGGTTTAAAACCACTGCTGCCTAGTATGTCTTCAGGGGGTGAGGTAGCGCACTGGCAGCCTCACAAAGGAGCCCTGCTGTTAGACATTGGGGCTCACTCAGCTAGGGGGCAGGAGCCTTTTCGCCACCCGGCTGAGCAGCAGGCTGGGGCAAAAGCGCTTCAGCTCCTGCGGTGAGAGCCGACGCAGTTTCACCCCGCGGGTTATTACCGAACCGTGATGTTGAAAAACCTAACATTGCCCAGCCCTCATCACCAACACCACTGCTGCACGGCACAGCCACACTGCCCTGGTAGCTCTGCAAGGCTTGAGTCGGACCGAACGATCCCAGCCTCGCAAAGCGGCATGGTGGGCACACTCAAGCAGAGGCTGTGGCTGACGGAAGGAAGGCATTGGGCCATTTTGTGAGGAATCTGCTGGAGCTTGGTGAAGAAAAGGGCCGGCCACAGTCACTCCACTGCTTCGCCAGCCATTAGGCCTGGGTGATGTATGGATACATCACCCAGGACTGCAATGGCGGCTTCACCCAGTAACCTATCGCAGGTGAAACCAATGCCGCTTCTGAGTCCCTCTGCTACCAGGGCTGCTAGGAGCAGCATTGGTTTCACCTGCGATATGTTACCGGGTGAAGCCGCCATGGTACTCTGCATTGTACCCTAATACTGCAGAGGGAGGTGCAAGCTGCATCACTGGGCTGATACAGCTTGTTCCTGCCTAGGCTTCATCAAACTGCTCTGCTGAGGCGCCCACGCAGAGCAGGTTAAAGAAGCCCAGGGTAGGGACTTCATTAACCTGCTCTCGTGAGCCCAGATGCCTCGAGCCAGAAGGACATCGGGGCTCACTCAGCTGGGAACAAGCTGCGCCGTCCTTGCGAGGAGCCTGGTTTCAGGCACCCTATTCCCTCCGTTCCTGGCACCTCATCGGTCTGGGGCCAGTGCAGCTTGTTCCTTTCTCCGTTTCAACATCAGGGTGTATCACCAGATTGCAGTGTTTGGCTGGTGAATACATTGTGATGTTGAAAACCTGACACTGCCTGGCCCTGTGGCTTCAGCCTCGAGGGTGCCTGGTAGCATCCCCTCAAAAAAATGTGCCTGGGGCCATGCCATGCCTCTCCAACCCCTCTGAAAAATTGAATACCTTGTGATTCAGCCCTCTTTTCTTCCAGAAACACCACTATAGAGAACTTCCGCCCGAGGTGCAGGAGACCCTTGGTTCTGTCCCAGATGACTTTGTACGTTACTTCACCTTGCGGTTCCCTCACCTCCTTCTGCACACCTACCATGCTATGCAAATCTGCCGCCACGAAAGACTGTTCCAGCCTTATTATATGCAGGACTCAAGCAGCCACGTTCTTTCTGCAGATGGTGTTTGAGAGCCGGAGACTCTTTGTTCTTTGCACAAACAGGGCTGTGAAACAGGCCTGTCCTTAGCAGGGTGACTTGAGGGATCATCAGAGGGCTGAAAATCCTCTTTGAGAGACCCGGACTTATCAAAACGTGCCTTGAACTCTCTGCCTGCTCTGACTCAGGAAAAAGAGGCTCCAGGTAGGAATCCAAAGAAGATGCAGAAAGCTTTATCCTACAGAAGTCGGGAGCAGTCGAAAGGAAACTCCTAAGAAGAAAAGTGAAGGGGAGTATCTAAAACAGCTCAGCTTGGCACAAGCAACATTATTCTGAATGCCTACACTGTTTGCTCTTTACATACTGGCATTCAAGTCACTTTACTGCACAGAACAGTAAAAAAGACAGACTGAAACATTGCCACGCCCCTTACGGATCTCAGGAAGGAGCCTTTTAAGTGTAGCACACCATTTCCAGCCACTTTTGTTCCACTGCCATGTTGTGCACTTGAAGCAACCAGGGACATTGATTTTTAAAGGGAAATGGCAGATTAAACATGGCAGATTCAGCAAAGAGGCTAGCCCTACAAATACTAGTTTTAAAATAGTTTTGTGTAGACATGAAATTATCCTTGCAATCGCCAACTGGAAGCATCAGTCCAAATACTAATAGCTGACAAAGACAGAAGGATTGGCATGCTACGGTATTACAAAAGCAGACAAATCCAGAAACCTCTGGACCAAGGTTTGGCTTTGGCTATAGTGCTGGAAATCCCTAATCCTTTTGGAGAAATCCATTCAGATGTCATTTCTGGTTTCTTTCCAAGAATGTGACTAGCTTAATAGTGTGATTTAGATGCAACAGTTGACACAGCTAGAAATGCTCCTTAATTTTATTTGTAAATCTAAGAGAGCTGGCGGTTTTAAAAGGTACAGGAAAACCTGAGTGTTTTTAAAAAATTTTTAGAAACTCAGTCTCTTGGGAAGCTACAAAGAGAGAGAGAGAGATCTGCTTCCCATCTTGAAGGATGCAGTTTCCCTTTTCAGTGTCCCTAAAATGGTGATGCACATGGAATGTGCAGAAAGCATTAAGAATTCCCACTGATGTGCTCTCCAATGTCATATTTGTAGTATTCTTTTACCAAAAATATTTATTTTACATATTTATATTTATTTAATTTTTACTTACAAAGTGGTACCACTTTGAAATGGTACAAGTGTAAAGCATGCCAAATCTTTTTTTAAATAATAAAAATAGTAAGAGTAAAATCTGCTCTGGTGCAGTAATCTCTTTTTAGGTTGACAAGGAAAAGGTATACTGCATCTTTTCAACCAACATATTCATTAGATCAGGATAAAATGTTCTCTCACATGAGGAAGTTTTTAATCTGTGTGACTGTACTCTATTAAAATGAATAAGTTAATAACGGTTAATTGTATGATTGGGTGTTGGTATGGGTATTTGGTTTTTTTGCTTTGTCTTTTGTCCTCGTCATTTTTGGGCCTTACATTACAGGGAAATGGTTTTTTTTTCCTTTCTAGTTTTATAATGCAAGAGCAGATATTAAGGTAAGATATGCAAATATGGACATTACAGGATATGAAAGCTTGAAAATGATGGTAGTCTTAATGTAACTTAATTGAAAAAAATCATATTTCCTATTTTTGTAGCTCTACTGTACAGTACTTTTATATATTTCTTCTAAATAAGAAATTTACACAAAAATTAAAAGTAGATTTTGAAACAGTTGTATGGTGTCCTTTCATTTTAAAATGGCGTGCATAGGATTGGGCAGATTCATGGAGAATAAGGCTATCAGTGACGGCTAGAGTCAGTGATGCTTCTAAATACCAGTGGCTGGAACCTGCAGGAGAGCAGAGTGCTTGGATTCTGCTTGCTTGTTTCCCCCCCCAGGCATCTGTTTGGCCACTGCAAGAACCAGGATACTGGTCTTCACGAGTCACTGGCCTGACCCAGCAGGCTTTTCTTACCGTGTTTCTCCTAAAATAAGACAAAGCCATAGCAGGATTTCTGTGCATTTGCAAAATATAAGCCGTTCCCCGAAAATAAGCCA
Organism: Lacerta viridis; assembly: GCA_900245905.1. NCBI lineage: Eukaryota > Metazoa > Chordata > Lepidosauria > Squamata > Lacertidae > Lacerta > Lacerta viridis. The sequence continues at coordinate 48,349 of OFHU01001319.1, forward strand.
TAGTGATGCGCCATCTCCCATTAAAACAGCTTGGAGAGGCGTGGCTATGCAGCATACTGATGCGACGTGGTTAAAATAAGACATCCCCTGAAAATAAGCCATGCTGTGTTTTGTTGAGGGGGAAAAAATATAAGACGGTTGTCTTATTTTAGGAGAAACACGGTATATCATATTCATCTCTGTGTGTATTGTGTGGCTCTTCAATCCAAGGGCCCTGACCTCAAGATGGAAGAGTAAAAGCTAGAAGAGAAAGCTGTTAAGTGTGCCAGTTTAATGTTCCACACAACAGCTCTATGGCAAGAACACACCAGGAAGGCGAGAGTGCCAATTGACTACCCTTCTGTGGAGCGTTACGATTCTATAACTCTGCAATTACGGCTTGTAATTTTTTCCCATTTCTCCCCCTAAACAATTTCATTTTAAATATAAGCAGAACTCAATGAAAAATAAACACTGGCTTGTGCATACATACAACACCCCCCATGCAAGTCACATGACACAGCTGCTTGTCACATGAAGATAGCCAACACAGGGAATGTAGCAGGCCTTACCTTTGCTTGATTTATGTCCAAGTAGAATAGCTGCATATGGTTTTCTGATGCACCTGCTGGGACTTCTGAGAGTTGAGATGAAGCAATAGTGCTGCCAGAATCGTCTGTGACCCATGAGATCAAGACATTGTAAAAAGACTCTGCAAGAAGAACAGATATTATTACAGTGTTTGTTCAGTGCCTCTGTTCCCCATGGTGCAGATGGACAGGGAAACTTTAGCCTGTATCAGTGCTCCCTCCTGGTCTCTGTAGCAGCTGATAAAAACATAATCTGCCTGTGCAGGGCAGTTTAAGATTGTTAGTGCTGCTTCAGAGAAGGACCGAAATAAAAGTTTCACTGTACTGTATTCTCCAACTTTGGCTGTGTACACAACCAGACTTTCATAGCATATCCACTCCCCCAATAATTCTGGGAACTGTAGTTCACAAACCTACAAGTCCTAGCACCCTTCATAAGCTACAGTCCTCAGGTTTCTTGACGGTGAATGTGCTTCAAAAGTCCCCTATGTACGCAACCAGTATGGGAAACTGCTGTCCTGATGTTTATGGCACAAGAGTGATACAGTGGTGCCTTGCAAGACGAAATTAATTCGTTCTGCGAGTGCTGTCGTATAGCGAAAATTTCGTCTTGCGAAGCACCAACGGGGGAAGAGCAGTTTGACGATTTTTTTTAAAAAAAAAATCGGCAATTTTTTCGTCTTGCGAGGCAAGCCCATAGGAAAATTCGTCTTGCGAGGCAGCCTTCCGCTAGCGAATGCCTTTCGTCTAGCGAGTTTTTCGTCTAGCGAGGCATTCGTCTAGCGGGGCACCACTGTACATGAGGCAGTGAGGCAGTAACAAGGGACAGCCTGACAAAATACAGGTGTACAGTTCTTTTCTACTTCAAATAAGAACTATAAACGGTTTCAGTAAAAATAAAGGTATTGGATAGGGCAGGAAGAAGAGGGAAGGGCTTCTGGCAGAACTATTACTCCACTTCAACTCAAAAGTATTCAAACTGCAAAGGCTAGTGCAGTGTTTTTCAACCTTTTTTGGGCAAAGGCACACTTGTTTCATGAAAAAAATCACGAGGCACACCACCATTAGAAAATGTTAAAAAAATTAACTCTGTGCCTATATTGACTATATATAAAGTAATTCTCTTGAATTTTTCAATTTTTCCCACGGCACACCAGGCAACATCTCGCGGCACACTAGTGTGCCGCGGAACAGTGGTTGAAAAACACTGGGCTAGTGGCTGATGCAAATGAATATTGTTCTGAGTTTGGAGTGTTAAGCTGAGTGCCAGACCCCTCTAAATCCTGGATGCAGCGAGTGTTAAAAGCTAATGCGACAGGCTAGCTTCCTGAACGCCTGGATCCAGCAAGTGTTAAACTATTAAACCAGGCTAGCTTCCTGATTAGGTAAGGAGGGCTCATGGCAAATGATACAAGCCAGAGTAGAGAGTAAATAGGAAATGCAGCAAGCTGGAATAAATCCAAGTCAGAGCAAAATGTATGATTTTTGTTTGAATCCAAGGCTGCAGCTATGGGAGAAATAAGAGCCTTTTGGGGTATTAATGCTGTGAACAGTTACATCGTAGGTTCAGGTTGTATATATGTTTACATAAACCATATATCATAAATACACCACAGTCTCCGCAGTGCCTCATTTCCAGAAGGAAACACGGACCCTGCGTAAGCGTCTGGAACCCCTGAAATCTTGCACTGCTCAGGAATTGGGTGGCATGCGACAGTATCCCCACAAATGAGTCCAAATGAATGCTCAATAAAGAGTAGACATAGTCTAACCACTGTAAACTTTGTGAAAGCAAAACAGGATGCTCATTAAACAGGTTGCCTGAAGCAGCCCAGTAACCAAAGTTGGCTTAGAAGGCAGGCAGGCAGGCACACACATACAATTGGCAGTGGGCAGGCAGCTTTAGCTAAGGCCCCATCTCACCAAATCATGGGGGAGACTAGTAAGTGAAGGATGAGCGTCTGCACAGGCAGCTGCAGAAGATAATGTTTGCTGGCCTTTTTCATCCTCTGCTACTCCCTACTCTGCTCTCTGGGGAGCAGATTCTGTTGCTATGTAACTGCATATGAAACTACAATGAGTCATAACTGAGAAGGATATCGGGTCAGGGTGGAGCTAGTGGAAGCACAGCTGTTTTATCAAGTCCTGTATTCAGGTGTTATGAAAAGCTGTTATGACAGCCATGACTGTGCTTTTATTTTCCTCTCTGCTAAACAGAGAAATAAATAAATATATATATAAGACTACACAACATGGGCCATATTAATGGTCTATCTAGCCTAGTACTGTGTCTCCAACAATGGCCAGTTCTAAGCAGTGGATGCTGCACATTCCATTTCCTGTTGAAAACATGCACTCAGTGGCACAAGGTCCATTATTATTTATTAAATTTGTATACAGCCCTATATCCACAGGTCTCAGGGTGGTTCACAGTGAATCCTCAGGGCAATTGGAGAGAACCCGCAGCACAGTGATTGGGAGGGAGAGGGGGGATTGTTCCATCTGGCCAACCAAAATGCCTGCTCCAACTGAACAATCAGTGAGATTCAATACATTGAATTCCTCCCAAAAACTGCAACAGCAACAACAAATAAACAAAAATAAGCAAACTGTTGTTTAAAACATTATCATCAATAACAACCATAAAACCATATGGACAATAGCACTAAACAGCAATACGCAACAGCACTAAAAACATGCTATCAGAAGCTCCAGTTTTAAAATGTCAAACAGAATAAAACAGTCAAGAACTTGTTGGAAAGCTGGCCCTCAGCCCCAAAAGAAATAACCAAACTTGGAAGAAGTAGCATAGCAAACCGAACCAGAGGTTCCCTGTCAATCAGAAGCTCAGCTGGCCAGAAACTTCCAGCATTTCAGTACCCACAGTATTGCTGTTTATTAAGCAGGCCGCCATATTGAATTGGAGCTAGCCTCAGTAGATAACAAAGGTGAACTGAATCAATGACCTCATCCTCCTTAATAATGGCCACGTTTCCTACCATAAACCAATTAGCCAGTTACCCAGGGACTTGCAGAAACCCAGCATGCATACCCTCCAACATATTTATTATTAATAATAATAATAAATAATAAATAATAATAATAATAATAATAATAATATCACCTCACCCCATCTGACTGGATTGCTTCAGCCACCGCACACTGACAAAGAACAAGTAGAAGAACAGCCCTCTAAGATAACACGGATTCCCCCCCCCATTTAGTTCAGCGCTTCCGTGTGCCAAATATGTGCCCTACCTGTGAGCCACAGCCCTGCCCTTCAACGACTGGATGAAACAGGCCTAGCAATTACTCATTCATCAAATAGCCATTTCCACCCTGTTGATGAAAAGCTCACAGGAAATTGATGCTCGCTCTCAGAAATGCCATCAATCATAACAAAACAAAAAAAATGATGACATTATAGACCTAACTGTTATCAACAAGTTAACGAGAACAATTACCTCACAAAAAGAAAGAAAACTAGGATATACAGCCTATTGATCCCTGTGTGCACACCATACATTTACAGCACACACCCACAATACTGGGAACTATAGTTTAGCCTCACAGAGCTCCAACTCCCAGCACACTTAAACTACAGTTCTGGGGTGGGGTGGGGGAGAATGTGCTTTAGATGTATGGTGTGGACACAGCTAGGTCAGTTACACTGAATTGTATTTATAAGTGTAGGTAAGAAAACTGTCCCTTGTTCTGAGACAGTATCATTTTGCACTAGCTGATAGTCCAAATAGATGCCTTTTCACCAGGGGCAGAGGAAGCAGGGTGCAGTGGGTGCAGTCCGCCCCGGGTGTCACCACTGATGCCAGGCGGCACTCACTGTGGGGCCCGCAGTGCGTCCGAGCCACGCGTCTCTCCTGGGAGAGACACGGTGGCATGGGCGTGCACAGGCTCCATGCTGCCCAAACGGTACGCCCACTGCCTCCCCCCCAGATGTAGGGCAGCTGAGTGGGAGGAGGCAGGCAGACTCCGGAGATCCCACGGTGTGCCCCGCCCCTATGGGCGGCTCTCTCTGCCCCTGGGCGTGCTGCCCCAGGCGCCCGAGCAGCTTCCTCCGCCGCTGCTTTTCACCCCTCCTTTTCAGGTGAAACAAAATGCTGCCCAGTTGTAGACAATTCAAACTTTATTCTCCCCCACCCACACCCCAACTCAATATAAATAAATTCGTTTCCTCTAACTTTTGCTGGAAAACAGAGAGACAGGCGGAGAAGGGCATATTCTGCATATTCCAAAAACCATCAAATCCCCCATCAAATATGTTAACAGTAACAATTTCTCTTCCTTTTCCTGCCATTTGAGGTTGGTAGGTGGAGACTTGGTCTCCTTTCAAGCTCCACCCCCCCACCCCCGCAGCAAATCGATAATAGCAGGCCCTCACTCTAGGAGCAAAAGGGTGCCATGGCCTTTACCAAAGGTGTCATGGGCTTTGAAGATGCTCAAACTCAGGAGAAAAGGGAGAAACGTGCTAAGAGGAAGACATGCTAGGCAAACCCTCACCATGATCAACTCCTGCCTGGAAACCTATGTCCACTGTGCCAAGGACACATGGATCCAGAATTGGCCTCCACAGTCACTTATGGACCCACTGTTAAGGCCGTATTTATTGAAGACAATCTTACTTGGCTACAAGTGATCGCCAAAGGAGGAGGAGGTGGTATGCTTTTCAATATGTGTTCCAACCTCTGTTGGCAGGCTGTTATTTCATTGCCCACAAATACTTCTGAGCAGTGCCGGATTTACGTATAAGCTAAACAAGCTACAGTCATACCTCGGGTTACGATAGCTGCGGGTTGCGTTCGGCACAGGTTACGAACGCGCCAAACCCGGAAGTACCGGAACGGGTTACTTCTGGGTTCGGCATGTCATGCATGCACCGAATCGTGCCACGCACATGTGCAGATTCGGCGCTTCATGTTATGTGTTGCTCATGTTGAGAACGGGGCTCCGGAACGGATCCCCGTTCGCAACCAGAAGTACCACTGTATAGCTTAGGGCCCCACTCTCTTGGGGGGCCCCCAAAACAATTAAAGGGAAAAAAACAGGATGTACTTTGATAAAATACATATTTTATGTGCAAATGGCTTTAGATACCTATTAGGTCCATAAATTACCATATAGCATTTATTCAACACAAAAAACCAGCAACAATTTGTTGTTGACAAAGGTCAGCTGGACATACAAAGGGCCCCATTACCTTCAGTAGCTTAGGGCCTCATCAGACGTAAATCCGGCCCTGCTTCTGAGTAAATTCAGCTATGCAAAAAAGAGACTGTGGCTTCCTATTATCAAGCCCTCCAATTCCTCTAGAAGACAGCACGCCTTGCCTCTAACTAAACGTTTATAGAACCAGCGAAGTTGTTACATGAAAGCAAGATGCCTGTTGCAGATACGTCCTGTGGGTCTGGCTAAAGGGGAAAGAGCTGCAGACCAATACTGTATCTGATTTCACAGGGGAAACAAAATGCAGAATGTTATATGTGGCTGTCTTTATGGCTGTTTTATTTAGACAGTTTGGACAAAGGTCATTTTTTCTTCTTCCTCCCAGTCATTCTGTTCTCATCTTGCAGCATCCTGCTAACAGTAAATGAGATCTACAGGTTGCAAACGCTGTACTTTGCTGCCCCCTTCTGCACTACTCATCACGTACAGTTAAAAGCTTAAGGTTTTTGAAACGAGATTAGGGGAAAGATGGCTGATTGTATTTCTCTCTCTCTTTCTCCGATTTCTAATTTGTTTGTGGGCAGTGAACGTTCATCCCAATTTGCTTGCAAGGTGCCTGTTTTCCTGTTAATAATTTGTTTACCTACCCAAACTTTCCAATGCATTTCCCCATCACTTTCTAAACAGCAAAAAAACCATATTGGTTTTAAGTGGATTTGTTACGCTAAGGCAAAAGAGCTCTTTCACCTTTAAATGTGCAAACTGGAGGCATTCCTGTTGGGGATGACAGGAGTGGAAATATTAAAAATTGTCCAGAAACTGTTTATGTATGCTACAACAGCAGTTAGAACTTTATTAGCCCAAAAGTGGAAACAGCAAGGATTACCGGCGGCAGATGAAGATGATGGACTATGCGGAATTGACAAAGCTGATGGGGGAAATCTGAAACCAGAGTGACCAAATGTTCCAGAGAGAGTAGAGTAACTTCATTCAATATATAGACAATAACTGTAAACATATAAAGACACTAGCTGGACTGAGATAAACTTCGCAACGATTAATAGAAGAAATTTTCTACTTGTGCTTTTAAATAATTCAAGTTTAATGTAGAATTTTGACAGTATAAATGTGTGCATTTAAGATGTTTTCTAGAAAAACCAGGTGACGGAATGGAGGGAAGTCAAAAGCTTGGCAGAGCTAAACATTTGTAAAAGGTAATATGATGTTACAATATTGTTAAAAATGGAAAATTAATTTTAAAATATATTTTAATTTTTTTAAAAAAAATGCTCCCAGGTGAGAAAGGGGGGGGGGGTTGTAGTGAAATACCGAATCTTTGGTTCAGGAAATAGAGACCTTCGGGTAAATCAGAATTGGGGGTATCGCTATACCATGGGATACGATCAAGAGATGCCTTTAAGGAATGTTAAAAGGAGGTGCCTTTAAGAAGATCACGGGAGATATGTAAGTTTTGGCTGCAGAGAGGCACCCTGGCCTAACGAGAATGGGGTTGGGGCCAACTGGTGCTTGTTAGGCTGATGAGTAATTCAGGAGGTAACAGCCCAGACTCACAGCTGCCCTTTCATCAGTGACAGCTGTGACTAACGACCTGAGGGCAGTAATTGGCCAGCGGGGAAAGGGACCGCGTGGGCTAACTCCTTATCTAGGCTGGGCTGTGTCAAGGGAGAGAACTTTAGAGCTTGGAGTTTGCCTACTGCCGGAACATCATTGCAAAAGAGCTGAGGCGTCGATGGACTTTCTCTCCCCATTAACTCTTATGTCTTGGGGAATGGATTGAGGACTTTTGCCAGCTCTTTCAGATGCTAAGCAGTTAAGTACTTAACCCTGCCTGTAGGAGAGGGATCAGAATGTGTATTTAGTCTAGTTAATTAGATGTTTTGTTGTTTTTAAGCCTGTGCCTTGTTTTGTGAAAACTGTGCCTTTTGTGTTTTGCTAATCCTTAATTAAAAGATATTTTAGTGAACTTTTGTTCTCGTGTTTCGTTTACTCCATTGTTTGCTTGGCTATTCCAGTCCTGACCAATCGGCTATTCTACCTTTAGAAGTACTATCTGTGGCTCTGTCTGAGCCGGGGGGAGGCTGTCTGCTGGAGCACAGGGAAAGCGGCCCCCGCGCTTGGCCTGTGGCGACAGCCAGGTCCCGAACTCAGGGGGTGGTGGCAGCAAGAGATCTACCGTGACCCGGCCGGAGGGCTGGGTACAGGTGAAAGTAAAAGTAAAAAGGGAAAAGACCCCGCACTCCCCCTCTGCTTGTTGAGGAAGGCGGGGTCGATAACGCTACAGGGATAAATGTGTAAACCTTGAGTTTCAGCATGTGGTTGAATCCCACATTGCTACCAAACTCAGCTAAGAGTGCTTCAAGACTTCTGGCTGGAAAAGCTTATAACTGACACATTACACAAGACACGACGAGTACGCAAGCAATAGAACACTTGCCCATTTCTTTCTCAGAAGCAGGCCACAAAGTATAGGCCAAAATACTTAAATCATCTCTACAGACCAACACGCTAGCTTATTAGAAAGTGGGGTATCTTTTTACTTCTGGCAGCCAACCATACAGAACCACAAACTGTGCTTCCTAGTGGAGGCGCAGCAATGTGGCAGAGACCAAGCAAAGCACATGTGGAGAGCTTGGTTGTGGGGGTTCTGCTATGTCCCTTCCCAAATCAGAATGAACCTTGGAGAGAGCTAAGAGAACAGCAGCAGCCAGAAAAGTGTGTTTCAAGCTAAATTTACTATCATTTTCTATAATATATAATCAAATCTGTACAGTTGATTTGTGTATTTGTACTATTACACTTTTTTTTTACACTATAGTGCCATTATAGTGGCACTATAGTGGCACCAGGCAGAGGGCCTTATCGGTAGTGGCGCCCGCCCTGTGAAATGCCCTCCCACCAGATGTCAAATAAATGAACAACTATCTGACTTTTAGAAGATATCTGAAGGCAGCCCTGTTTAGGGAAGCTTTTAATATTTGATGAATTATTGTATTTTAATATTTTGCTGGAAGCTGCCCAGAGTGGCTGGGGAAACCCAGCCAGATGGGCGGGGTATAAATAAATTTATTATTATTAATTATTATTATTATTATTATTATTATTATTATTATTATTAAATTTATTTTTTAAATCTATCCCAACCAGTGTGGCATAATGAATATTGGACTAGAACCTAGGAGAGCAGAGTTCATGATCCCCACTCAGCCATGAAGCTCACTGAGTCACCCCGAGCCAGTCCCAATCTCTTAGCCTAACCTACCTCACAGGGCTGTTGTGAGGATGAAATGGGGAAGAGAACCATGTACTCCACATTGAGATTCTTGGAAGATGAAGGTGGTATATAAATGTGAAATAATAATAATAATAATGTAGTATAACAGGAGAAAATTTTGATCTCTCACACATTTTTAATTTTGCTTTTCAGCTCTGCTTCCTAACATAAGAAGATACAAGACTTGGAGACAAAAGTTGGTAGGTTAGGTAACCCAAACTCCTGAAGTACTGTGTGGTACCTCAGTGATCCAAACATCAAAAACAATGCTGCAGAGAAGGATCTACTAAACCAGGGGTCGGCAAACTTTTTCAGCAGGGGGCCAGTTCACTGTCCCTCAAACTTTGTGGGGGGCGGACTATTTTTTTTGGGGGGGGGAATGAATTCCTATGCCCCACAAAGAACCCAGAGATGCATTTTAAATAAAAGGACACATTCTACTCATGTAAAAACACGCTGATTCTGAGACGGTCCGCAGGCCGGATTTAGAAGGCGATTGAGCCGGATCCGGCCCCCGGGGCCTTAGTTTGCCTACCCATGTACTAAACGCAAAAGAAATGTCTCTGAGCTTACCATACAATAATGCCAGCACAGGGTGATGTGGGAGATGGGGAAAGCAAACACCAAAGATGTAGGGAGATGGGAGAGGCTGCAATCAACTTTGAAAGTGCCCATCACAAAAACTCCTAGATGTATTTGTCTGCAATTTGGCAGCTTCCTTACCCTCAGCACTTTTCTCATGTTTGTAGTTTTCCACCCATTTGTCCACAAAACACATGGGGACTTTAACCAATTCTTTGTTTACCCATCCCAAAACTTTTAACAGCTGAAGTTTCAGGAAAGCAAATCCTTCTGAAATTTGGCATGGTTCATGACAAGGGGCAGCACTGCTTTCAAAATGCATCCAAACCTGCATCAAAATAATTCTATTTCTTTAAAAAAATAACTTTAAAAAGGTACCTATTACAAAAGCCCCTGGAACTTATTTGCCTGTGATGTGGCACACTTTAGCAACTCTGGAGAGACTAATAATGCCTGAATGTTTCATCAGCTTCTGACAAAAGGGAAAAAAAAGTTGTACCTGTTTTTTGTTTCTCAATCATGAATGGGGGTGACGACGAAGCAGGCTCGGATAAACCTGGAGCCAAATTCGATGGCCTACAAAGCGCCTCAGACCAAAGGGAGCTGCTTCAATGGGGTTTGAACTCATTTGTAGAAAGCTGAGATGCGGCCTCCATTCAGCTGACATGAGCCATAAACTTTATTGCTACCACCAAAAAAATCCACCTCTTTATCTTATTAAAATATAGACTACTAACCTCAGTCAATCTGTGGGCTATATACCTCAGAAGAAAAGGGATGGAGCTTGGTCTGTTGCATTCCTTAACTCACCCACATTCACCATCTTCAGCTGTGTCTCTCTCTTCAAGGACAAATCTGCCATTGCTGTGCTAGAAGCCCAAACAGCTGCTCATCATCTCAATTTTACATGCTAATCATTTCAGCTCCTTTTTTAGTGCAGGGCTACAGTGGCAGGTGAAGCCACTTCTGGCAGAATTTCCTTTCTGTTTAACTTAAACCATCGGAGCCTGTAAAGCTGGCTTGTGGAAAACGTGGATCTTGGACCCACCAGATCTCCATCTTCCCTTCCTTTCCACCGCTATATTAACAGCCCACACAGCCCCTCCTGCCTGTAGGCTGTTATGTGAGGTTTTGCCCCAGCTCTAGTTGTTCATTGGCCTTCCTTTTTTAAGCTCTAAACCAGGCATCCCCAACCTGCGGCCCTCTAGATGGTTCGGCCTACAACTCCCATGATCCCTAGCCAACAGGGCCAGTTGTCAGGGATGATGGGAATTGTAGTCCAAAACATCTGGAGGGCCGAAGGTTGGGGATGCCTGCTCTAAACCCTTCCCCAGCAATTATTTGTCTCACGTCTTTAAGGAATTGTGACTTTTAACCAGACCCCACCTGTTGACATACACACATGTAAAGGGGATAGGGAAGATTCACCTGGTACATTTCCTGGTGTGTTGGCCTGCTATTAGACACAAGAGGAAGTCTAGGAAAAATATCAGAAAACAAAATACCAGAACTGACAAGCCTTTATCCACCAACCCTCACCATATGCTTGGGGGGGGGGCCCTGTTCTGCCTGGAACAAACCCACCCAGGATTTGCCTGCATAGTGTAAATCAACCTGCAAAATTAATCTCCCCACATCCATACCTTCATGTCCGATTTAAGACCTCGAGGCGGCCTTGGCTTTCCCAATTCTTGACTAGAAGAGAAAATGCCACCTGCTTCCTCCCACATTTAAGTTCTACGTGCTACACCTGGCAGAATTTCATTTTCAGGCAATGCTTAAAGATACAGGCGTACCTCAGGTTTGGCCAGCCTATGAGCTCCTGGTTCAGCGTCCTTCAGCTTCCCCCACTTCCTTCTGGTCATCAGCTCAGGGCTCCTTGTGACCTTGGTTCCTATGTGAGATTTTGCCCAAGCTTGTTAAAACTTTAGCTTCCCCTTCCCTTACTTCAATAATTTGCAGCATTGTTTCCTCAGGCCTCTGCTTTTAGGTGCATCATATATTTGCCTACTGTTCGTTTCTTCCTTCAACCACCCTGACAGGCCCAGCCTCTCTGTTGTCCTTCCCATCAACAGCATACTCCTTGCTGTCTTGTGGGTCTCCTACAGCCATCTCCTCCCCTCCTCAACCTGCTGACTCCTTTGCTGTTCTTCTCCACCTGCCCAACTGCGACCTACACCCACAGACCCCCCGGATTTAGCTTCCTTACCTTTTTCCACGCATCTTTCCGGTCATTCTTCTTACTTCAGGACCACCAAGAGGCAGGTACAGATGCCCCAAACTGAGCTTTCTTTAAAAAAAAATAAGTGTCTCTCGTCTTCCTAGAAATGTAGTTCTGCTTCGGCCTTTTCCCATTCTGCTCCATATGCTTGCAGCAGTCAGTTTTGTCATGGTTAACAGTATTTCATATTTATAGGGCCAGACTTGGTGTGCATATATTGATTGTAAAGTGCTGTTGGGGGTAGGGAACAAACCCCATAACCTTCCTTTCACTGCACATAGCATCTTTTCGCCATCCCCCTCTAATCACTGGAGTAAAGTTGGGAGAAAACAACTAAGAGCAGCAGACCCCAATAAAGATTTTTGTTCCACCGCCTAGTGCACTCCCTGCTTAATAAAGTCACATGTTCTCTGTTGCAAATGGTTCTGCTCTATGTAAGGGGTGGAACACAGCTGGGAACTAGCTTGAGGGCCGTATTGTGTACTAGGCCAGTGTTTTTCAACCACTGTTCCGCGGCACACTAGTGTGCCGCGAGATGTTGCCTGGTGTGCCGTGGGAAAAGAGAGAGAAATTACTTTATATATAGTCAATATAGGCACAGAGTTAATTTTTTTAACATTTTCTAATGGTGGTGTGCCTCGTGATTTTTTTCATGAAACAAGTGTGCCTTTGCCCAAAAAAGGTTGAAAAACACTGTACTAGGCAACCTTTCAAAAGCTATAAGACATAGTGGGGTGGAGAAATAAACGTAAATTTTGCCATTGTAAAATACAGGCCTCTCCATCTAGAGAAGCAATATAACTGAAATTATATACCGTATTTTTCGCTCCATAAGACACACTTTTTTCCTCCTAAAAAGTAAGAGGAAATGTCTGTGTGTCTTATGGAGCGAATGCATGGTCCCTGGAGCTGAATTGCAGATAGTGCTCTTTTTTTTTACAAAGAGAGAAGGGGGTGTTGAAAGGAAGCCACTGAACAGCTGTTCAGCAAGTGATGGGGAGAGAGATAAGGCTCCCTTTCCAGCCCCGCCCCCTTGCCCAGGCCTCCATTGTTGAATGCAGAGGGAGGCTGTTTGTTTCCCCAGCACATGTGACTGGCTGATTAGATTATCTGTCTGGAAACTGTAGAAATGGCTGTAGGACTAGAAGCTGCAGAACTGTGAGTTGAACCCCATAAAAACGGGGCTTTTCCTCTTTGAAAAAGAAGCTGCACCACTTTCAGCTGATCCTCAAAAAAGCAGGGCTTTTCCCTTTGCAAAAAAAGCTGCACCACTTTGAGCTGATCCTCAAAAAAACAGGGCTTTCCCCCTTTCCCCCTCTAAAAACCAGGTGCGTCTTATGTTCAGGTGCGTCTTATTGCGCGAAAAATACAGTACCTGAAATATCAAGTCCTGTCAGGCAAAAACACCTGGAGTCCAAAGTAGGACCAGTGAAGGGTACAGCCTAGGAAAAGGTTACAACAGTCAGATAAGAGGCCTGGAGGAGCCATTTGCCCCTAGGCCTGACATTCCCCATCAGCTGGGCAGTCACCTCTAAGAGGCCAGTGGTTCCACTATTAGTTTCACTGCAGAAAATGTGGGTTCTCCAATGGAATGAGGCCTGTAAGTTGATAACAAAGTCCCTTGTCTAGAAGATGCACTATGCATGCACTTTCATGTGAAATATATAGTTTATATTATATTTGATGGATATACTTGAGTTATAGCAAGGAGGTGCTGTACAATTTTTGCAACTGCCTCCCATCTTTGCCCTATAAGGTCCTTGCTGCTTGTCAGAAAGTCGAGCCACTTTTGTCCCTAGAAAGGTAAAATGCTCAAGGGCTCATACTTACCGGTACAGAAAAGCCATTTAAGTCAGATTGCACATTAATATAGTAAATTCCCATAACAAGGGCTGGCAGATATCTAAAACCACCCAGCATGTTGCTTCGGCCACAATCACCATTCATCCTTTTTTTTATTTACAATCCGTGTAGCTCGGATCTGCCACAAAGAGGTTTAAGATTTCTCTCCTGTGACCCCCAGGTGGCAGCAAAGAAAGATCTCCTACTATCAGGCTTTGAGAAGACTAAAGTTTAGAGGCACCCTGATCATGAAAAGGCATACCTTCAATGCCCAAGTTAACCTATAGGTCAGGAGAATATTCTTTCCAAATCTCCCTATATCCATTGCCAATCAGCAGACCTTCTCATGACAGCAAGCCAGTTAATGGATCAACACACCTACTTGTAGTTTATCTCACGACAGCCCAGTTGCTCGCAAGGCAGATATAAGCTTGCAGGCTCAGCAGATTTTGCCTACAATAAAAAGTCACCCAGAGTATTTCCCTCCTGCCTCTCCTCCCCTCCATCCCACCATTTCTTAGAATGCTGCCAGTGTTTTGGAAAGCTGCTGTGTTCTGTTCCAGAGATCTATACAGATTCTTAACTGCAAACACATAAATATTTGAAGGAGGAAGGGGAGAATATATGTGTGTGTGTGTGTACACACACACGAATCACATCAGAACTGGATATTTGTGAGGACTGTACATTTGTTTTAATAGCTGAAAACATTTACACGGTTAACTGTAGAAACAGCAGGTTCATGAAGCATTTTCCTCATTTTTGTCAAAACATTCAAATAAAACCCGATCCAAATGGAACATGAAAAACACGAAAGCTAATATGGAGCCAAGGAGCAGCTGAGGGTTGCTATTAGTAACAACAAAATTCCAAAAAGGAAACAGAAACACTGAATGAGGGAAGTTTAAGTATGCCATATAGCAAAACATGAAGTGATGCAGAGCAACCACCAAGTCCTTGCACATGGGAGCAATTCAGACATGAAATGCAGCCAGAAAGCAGTGAAACATTTCAGAAGAATGAGCAAAACAGTGGGAGTTATTCTGGGCTTGCAAGGCATCAAGTATCCCTGTAAGTGCCAACGGGAAGTTAGGCTGCTTCAAGCCTATGGGTAGCTACGAGATATTCCACCATTGCATCCTGGGTGCTTTGAGAAACCCATAAAAGATGCCATCTTCATATATGTCTGCAATCACCGCTGGCCTGCAATCTCAAACTTTAGTATGTTGAACCTGCTCTTTCCAGGGCTACAATTTCAACTGTCCATTCCTAATCAATTCAGAAGAAAAGGCAATATTTAATTTTGTGCTCTGGAACCATTTCCAGCTTACTGTTTATTACAGCAACAGAACTCAGATAAAACCATACCTAGGAGCCTGGATTTCTGGCTTCCTACAGCAAGATACAGTGTACAAAGATACATGATGCAGGCTGACAACTGTCTCTGCTCTTTGTGGAGCTAGTACAGTTTTAGAGTCTTTGCCCCTTTCACCGAGCAAAGCAAAGCCACTCTTCATTTCACTGGCAAGCACCTGGGAACTTAGCTGTTTTTTTCTTCTCTGGACCAACCACCACAGGATGAATTCTGTGTGGCTATGCAAAAGCAGCGCTTCCAAGGTGGTGAAATCTGCTCAGCTACAAAACTCACAAGGGACTGGTGGGTGGCTACATGAGGATGGACAAGCTGCAAAATAGATACAACATACACACAAAGGTTATGAGATTATGATACTCTCCAAATTGCTTTGTTAGCATCCCTGAGCCCTGCTGTCATCCGGGGGGGGGGGGCAAGCGCCACGTATTCCTGTGAATACGTGGACAATTGTGAACCCAAGCTATGATCCTCCCCTGTGTCGAGATGAGTTTTCCGGTGGCTTTTCAGATCCGCGCCTGAAATCAGTTTCATTCTCTCTTCCACACGTTAACCACCTCCAACGAAAGGGAAACAGATCCCGGTAGCGACCTAGCGAAAGCACAGACCGAACAAAGACACTTCCCTTGAAAGTGGGCTAGTGGGGCATGGCTGTTATCCTCATGCTCTGGGAGGCTATGGGGTATGTCACCATGGGGGTGGTGGCATGGCTCATGGTGATGCCCCCCAGCGGCTGAGCCATGGACACAGCCACAGGCGCTACGGATACGGCCACAGGAGCCATGGAGACTGGTGGAGCCATCCCCTGGGCAATGGTCTGAGCCAGCGCTGCTGACAGCGGGGTGATTTCTGGGTTCATGGGAGGTGCTGCGTTGCTAGGGGGAGCTGCCTGAGCTCCAGCTGGAGCCACCAAATCCTGCTGCGACACAGGCCGTGGCTGCAGAGCTTGGCTGCTCAGGGTGGTGTGAGTCTGAGCAATGCTATGGTTATAGTTGGTGACGGTGCCCACAGTGGGTGCCAGAGTCTGCTCGGTAGCTGGGGCCGTGGAGCTGAGAGTCATCACTTTGGCCTGGTTGCGGAACTGGGCGTTCTGTTCCAGCAGGACCTCGTTGGTGGCCAGGAGGTTGTTGACCTGCTTCTTGAGGTCCTCCACACGTTTGCGGAGCATGATGTTCTCCTCTTCCAGGAGCCGGTATTCCACCGTGCGAGGGCTGGTGAAGTTGTACTCGTAAGTCTCAAAGTGGAGCCCGTCTACCCGCCGCCGCTTCAGCACAGGGTCATGGTCATCAAAGCATCGGTCGGTGTCGTACATGGGGTCATAGGGGTCGTATCGGCGCACGGGAGTGGTGATGCCCTGTTCCCGGGTGGCCAACCCCCGGGCGTCGTACTCGTAATCCCGCTGAAGGTGCTGGAATTTACATTTGGCCCCGCGCTGGCAATCCCCCTTGAGAAAATCCCTACAAATGGGTACTTCCTCCTTGCTGTTGGGGAGGTCGGCTGCGGAAAGGCCAAGCCCAGCTGCCACTTTCTGGCGAAGGCGTGGGGGTAGCTCCCCCGTCTTTTTGTAGCAGTCTTCGTCTTCCTTGGTGCCATGGATGAAGCGGCAGTTGATGCGGACACACTCCTTGTTCTGGAAGTCGTGGCAGAAGATGAACTCGTTCTTGCTCACTCCCAGGTTGGTCACCTCGTTCATGTCGGGGTGGCGGAAACGGCAGCGCTTGCCCCGCTTGCAGACATTGCGTAGGAAATCCCGGCAGATGTCATCGGAGTTGGCACTTGCCTCATCGCTGCCGCTCCCACTGCCGTTATAGGTGTTGTCACGGTCAGGCATTTTTTCGTGGCCCTGTGCAGGCTGGGGGCCCAAAATCAGGTTACTGTGCAAGTACAAGAGAACAAGTAAGAAACGCAAGAGGGAAACCTGTCGAGTTAGATGATGATGATGATGATGATAATAATAATTGTAAGTTATTACTTCTGACTGGGAAGAGAACACACAATACATCAAACAACACTTTGTATCAGATCCAAGTATTTTATAGTCTATATGTACATGTATCAACTATCAGAAAGAAATGACTTATTTGCTTGGACTGAATGGCTTCTGAACTGCTAGGTTGGCAGAAGCTGGGACGGAGCACCTACTCTATTCCATGGACTCAAAGCAGCTCACAATAGGGTTCACACTTTCCTTTCCCCTGGTTCTATCTTTTGAGAACAGATGATCAGAACTAAACACTGCACTCAACTCAGGGTGGAACTATATTACTGGCCTATATAAGGGCATTACATTTTTGCTGCAGAGAAGGGGAACAAAACCGAATGAGAGTTGTAAACGCTTGCCCAAGATCACAAAGGCAATATGATCCAACAATTGAAAAAGATGCTGCTATTTATTTTGTTGGATGATCAAGCAAAGATTTTATTAAGTCTGCGGCTGCCTGCATAGGATCCAATTAAATTTCAAGGTAGTTTAAGATGCAAATGCAACATAACCCCAGATGGATTGCATACCCTTTTAACATTTGAAAGTAAGGTAAAAAAAAGTAAAGGTAAAGGACTGGATGGTTAAGTCCAGTCAAAAGCGACTATGGGGTTGCGGCACTCATCTTGCTTTCAGGCTGAGGGAGCTGGTGTTTGTCCGCAGACAGCTTTCTGGGTCGTGTGGCCAGCATGACTAAACCACATCTGGCGCAGCGGAACACCATGATGGAAACCAGAGCGCACGGAAATGCCGTTTAACTTCCTGCCGCAGCAGTACCTATTTATCTGCTTGCACTGGCATGCTTTTGAACTGCTAGGTTGGCAGAAGCTGGGACGGAGCACCTACTCTATTCCATGGACTCAAAGCAGCTCACAATAGTTTTTCTAAATCTTAACAGTCTTACCCCCGAAGGGTTCACACTTTGAGAAGTAAAATAAGGGTTTAGCAAGTATGAAAACAGAAGGTGTCATTAAGGTAATTAATAAACACAGGGTAAAATCTAGTGATATTTTTTTCTTCTGCATAATTTTGTAGTTATGCACTACTACTTATTACTTCAATATGCAAAACACTGAGCTACAGCCTAACTACTTCACAAACCTTTATTTTTAACCATAGTAATGAATGTCAGCCATTCACTTATACGGTAAATAAAGGGATACACTCAATGATGCCATATGAATAGGAGCTACTCTTTGTCCCTGGTAACCATTGGGTGATATCCAATTAAGGCATCCAATCAAAGCAGACCCACTGAATCAATGTGCCAGATTGAGTTCTATGCACTCATAGAGTAGAACAGATATCTATACTGAGGGATTTTTTCCCAATCACATCTACAGTCTGCTGTGGCACAGCCCAGACCAAAGTTTACCAAATGGCTGAGAACTATTTATGTGTGTAGCTTGGTTTATGGCAGGCTGCTGTTTTACAAGGAAGTACTAAAGCTAAAACAAAGAAAATGAATGACTGCAATTCTTTGAATCTTGAAATCAACAAGGATTTCAACTTGCTACATGTATACCCAACATTCCTAGCAATGCTTAGAAATAATTGTTTGAAGACTCAGATCACCCTGAAGACTAGCAGCTTGACCTTTCAAACAGTTCACAAATGTGAAATCCTACATCAGATCAAAGAAGCTCCTACCCATCTTCTGTCACAGAAAAAGCATTGTTAAAAATTTGGATTCAAAGATTTGTGGAAATGGGAAGCCACCCAATTTGCAAGCAAGCGGGAGGGGTGTGTGTATGGAGTCTGCGGAGGTGGCAAAATTTAAAACAGGAAAATGGTGAACAAAACCCCACACAAGAATAGCATGCTTTTTCATTCTCACACTTCTGATTTTGATTTAAAATTCCAAAGTAAGAGTTTAATGAAACTCCTATGGGGTCTTTTTAAAGTCTACATTTGCAATTCTATGCACACTTACCTGGGTAGACCTATACAATATTACTCTTTGCATTAATTTACAACCATGCCATTTTTAAATGATCGCCAGCTAAAGCTCCAAACGCCAAGAATATTTGACACCCGACCCTCAGCAGATCATCATATAGATAAACCATTAGTTGTTAGGAAGCTTAACTTTACCTTCATGGCACAAAATTTTCAAAGTCATGCCAGGGTGGGTTATGGCAATGATTTAGACTTGATTTGTCCCACAAGAGCTATAGAAAGAAAGATAAAAAGCCATGAATTAAAATCTTCATTTATATGCATTTGTCTTGATAGATCAAAAATATTTTCTATCCTATCGTGGTGTCAGGATTTTAACATAGATTTTAACTATCTATTCTATGGACTTCAAGCTTTTACCTTTTCACATTAATTTATAAAGAGCACCTATGCATCTGCCATAGACCCACTTCTGATATGCCAATAATTCTGGAGAGAATTGTAGACTGCACTTAGTTCATATGGTGTCCAGGCCAGGTCTGCTGTAAATAATACCACATACAAGAAAAATGCATTTAAGAGCATGCCAAATGCTCCCCCCTATGGCTGCACAATGCAGAGAGGAAAAACAGCTTTGATGAAGGCTTAGTGACCATTACTATCATACTGTAACAAATCTGTTAGTTTTTAAGGCACTACAAGACACTTTGTGGTTTTGTTACAATAGGCTATATATAGCTACCCCTCCACAACTTATTGGTGAGGCATCCCTCCTGAAAGCTCCTCAGAAACCCTAGGGATTCCACTTGCGTCTTTGAAATGAACTGTACATCCTTACTGTACTTCGGATCATTATGTGCTGCTTCCATGCAGTATGTGTTCTTAAGACACAACCATGATCTGCTTTTAGCTGTTGTGTTACAAAGATGGAGACGCAAACTTTATTAGGAACATATTAGACAGGTCAGATATGATGCTCCACCTATCTTTCCTCAAAAGTTGCTGCTTCTTTTTATTTGGCGACGAAGCAGTTTGGCTGTTTTCTATGAACTGGGTACCATCCTGTGGTACTTTTGATGACAGGCAACGTTGATCGCATGTGTGTGTGGTTTTGCTTTTTAAAAAAAAAAACACAAGGAAAAAAACAAAACTAAGAGCCAATTTCTTTGCCCTCGGTGTGGATCGAGGATGTCTTCGGCTAAAGAGCAGTGACAACAAAGTGACGAAGTTCTCCCCCCCCCCCGGAAATCCTGGGCACCCGGCTTCACAGCTCACCTGAAACTTCGCAGCATCGCCCGGCCTGAACCCCCACAAAGAGCAACCCTAAGCCGGAGTGAAAACTTCCCGAGACTCGGAAAGGGCCGAGGCAGGGCCTCAGCTCACTCTCGGCGAGGGTCCGCTCGGCTGAAAGAGGAAGGAGCGAGAGGCCAAGGCAGGAGAAGGGGCCTCAGGGTCTCCAGGGGCGGGGCATTGAGGCTCGGCGGCATTCGTCCCTTGGGGAAACGGTGGGGACTCTGGAACCCCGACCCAGAGCAAAGGCCAAGCCAGGCATGTCACCTCCCCACCACTCCAATTTCTCAGCCACTCACCCTCACTCCGACCTCCTGCGGTCTAAACAAAGCGCAGCCCCTTCCGGCGTGACGCCCCCCTCGCCGTCGGCACCGGAAGTACTCTATGGTTCTTCCTCCGCGCGGGGATACTAGGGAGAGATGCGGGCAGCGGCGGTTGCCGTGGCAACGGGACTCCCTTTTCTAATTTTTTCCCGCCTCCCTGCATGTATCGGAGGTGAAGAGGCGCTTTATAACCCCCCTCCCAAACACACAGACCCCACACACATTTTACGCTGCTGGACTTTGTAACGAAGCGTGGCGTACGATGCATTCACGCTGCCATAACCTCAGCGCGAAGCCTTTTCCGATAGGATTTCTCGCCACAACTATTACACGGCCCCCTGCATTGTGCCCGCTGCTTATAGTCAGGCGCTCTCCATGAGCCCGGCCTTTCATACAGGCCAGCTTTTAACCTATGAAGCATTTTTTTTTACCTGTTCCGATTTCCAAATCGTGTGCGCGAGATCAATCGCTTTGGGGAAGGTAACAAGAACTGGAAGGATTTTTTTTTATTTTTTATTGACTATGGCAGACCAACACGGCTACCTACCTGTAATTGGCACAATTTAGTTATGGTAAAAACCAGGGGTCAGCAACCTTTTTCAGCCGTGGGCCGGTCCACCATCCCTCAGACCATGTGGTGGCTCGGACTATATTATGAAAAAAAATAAAACAAATTCCTATGCCTCACAAATAACCCAGAGATGCATTTTAAATAAAAGCACATTCTACCCGTGCAAAAACACCAGGCAGGCCCCACAAATAACCCAGAGTTGCATCTTAAATAAAAGGACACATTCTACTCATGTAAAAACGCCGATTCCCAGACCGTCCATGGGCCAGATTTAGAATGCGATTGGGCTGCATCTGGCCCATGGGCCTTAGGTTGCCTACCCCTGGTAAAAATCTAACTCTTGCAGTGTCAGCCCACAGCCCTCTGAGAACCATTGCCCTTTCCCAATTCTCAGCACTTTTAATAATCTCGTCTAGGTCGTACAAGGAATCTTCTTGTTCTGTGGCTTGTATACAGTGGTACCTTGACTTACGATGTTAATCCGTTCCGAAGGCGTGCTCAAAAGTCGAAATCTTCGCAAGTCGAAGCCGCCATCTCGGATCAGAAAAAAAATCCGTAGGTCAAAAAAAGCGCATTCAAATCTTCTTAAGTTGAGGAATCGTGCCACCACTTTCACTTCGCAAGTCAAAAATTTCGGAAGCGGTGGCCATTTTTTCACTTCCAGAGGTAATTCGGAAGTCAAAAAATGCGGAAGTCGAGTTGCTCGTAAGTCGAGGTACCACTGTACTAAAATCAGGGGTTACTGAACTGCTTGGCAGAGATGGTCTGCAAATTTTTAGGCAATATGCAGTGCGTAAAAATACAATTAAGAATTAAGGTAAAGGACCCCTGGACGTTAAGTCGAGTCAAAGGAGACTATGGGGTGCAGCATTCATCTCTTTTCAGGCCAGGGGAGCCAGCGTTTGTCCAGACAGCTTTCCGGGTCATGTGGCCAGCATGATAAACCCCTTCTATTGCAATGGGACACTGTGACAGAAGCCAGAGCACACTGATAGTTTACCTTCCCTCCGCAGCGGTACTTATTTATCTAGCCATACCTCAGGTTACGGCCGCTTCAGGTTGTTTTTGGGTTGCGCACCGCGCTGAACCCAGAAGTACCAGAACGGGTTACTTCCGGGTTTTGGCGCTCGCACAGAAGTGCTAAATCACGCTTAAGCGCCGAAATCACGACCCACGCGTGCAGATGCGCCGCTGCAGGTTGCGAACATGCCTCCCGCACGTATCACATTCGCAACCAGAGCAGCCACTGTACTTGCACAGGTGCGCTTTTGAACTGCTAGGTTGGCGGAACCTGGGAAGGAGCAATGGAAGCTCACCAAACTGATGACCTTCAGATCCGCAAACCCAAGAGTTTCAGTGGTTTAGAACACAGTACCTCAAGAATCATATAGCATCTAGTAAAGCACAGCAGCCACAATAAGCAGGAAAAAAAATCAGGCGACCCACTCAAGTTTTCAAGTGGTCCGTGGAATTTATCCAGTGCTGCATAACTTGATAAAGGTTCTCAAACTGTAGAAGCTAGTGTCGATCTAAAGTGTACACAGTACTGCTCTTGTACAAGAGCAGGAACTATCATGCCTGGGTGCCTAACATACAAATCAGGATGTCTGTCAAGCATTTGCCTTGTAAGCACTTCTGGACCATGAAGAGTTCTGAATTCATCACAAACAAAAATTCAAGTCTCACCATGAGGCAGAGGGATTCACTAGATAGGTGCTGTGATTGACAATCCATTTGTATTGCTCCTTATACCTTTCTTTTTTATACAGTCCTTGTTTGCTAGCACCAGATTACTGTTTAAGGAAACATGAATGGTTGGGTGGATAGAACATCTGCATTAGAACAGAACTGTTATGAGAAGTGAGACAAGACCGTTGATTTCTAGAACTTATTTGTGATGAAAAAACAAGCCAGATTCATGTAAATGAACTAAAACTCCAGTCTTGTGTTTCCAAAGCAGCCCAAACTAGTTAAAATTAATCAGGGTGCTGACAACCCCAATGTATTTTCCAACCACACCATTCTTACACTGGCCAAGTTACTGTGTGTCAGGGATTCACATTCATGGGCATCATGTTGCTCTTAAAGTAGTAGACCAGAAGTCTTATCTCTACTACATCAGAAGATGGCACAATACACAATACCGCCTTATGAGCTCACAAGCAGAGACACTTGTAGGGTTAAAAGCTATGCACCTGTTGATTCTGGAGCAAAGGAGCTTATGGTGTTAGCCAGGTTAGAAGCAGAGGGTTGTACCAAACTGTTTTACTCAGAGTAGACAATAGACTTGTCAGTCATGTTCATTGATTTTAATGGATCTACTCTGAGTAGGGATTAAAACTGGAAATAACCCAGATTGCTTTCACTTAAAGAAACATTTACAAAGTATCAGCACCCATTTTAAAACCAGAGGGATTAATCCTACCCCACCCATGAAGTGATTTGAGTGCACTGGACGCTGGACACACGCACCCTCCCCAATTTCTCAAAATTCCCCATAAACAACCTTTGGGTAACTGTTTCAAACTTTTTACAGACAATGTCAACATTTGGTACGGGAAAAAATGTGCTGAATTCCCCCAAAAAAGGAATTTTATTGTATACAAGTCACTACATCAAGCCACAAAGAACAAGATCAGTCCAGAAGAGTAAAGCTCAGGGGCCCACACACCACTTGAAAGATCACTGCTCCTAAGCATTAAGATGGAATCTCCTGAAGATAGGCAAGGAGTCTTCTAGCAGCAGCAAATAGAAGGTGTTATCTGGAAACCAGCTTTTCAAGCTCTGCCCTTCCATGCTCTGGTTCTGCAGCTTCAGTAGCACTGTGAGACATTTACTTGGACCTCTGTCTCATCTTTCTCCTTTTGCGCTTCAGCCTGTAAGGGATAATATTCTTTTAACTGTCAATACTAACCAAACATTCTACATAAGGCAATGTAGTGTTTCCAGCCGCATGAAGTGAAAAACTATTTCAGCAGAGATTCAGTAGGTACCATTTTTTCCTTTCAGGTTTCTCTTTTATGCCAACAGGTTTTTGAAACCACTTACTTTAATGATTATCTGCATTGTTCTCAATGGCATTTAAGCTTTCAATGTTATACCCCACCCTAATACTTTAGGATATGGCAGTACAGAAACACTTGTAGAACTAAATAAATGTTTAGTCCACTTTTCCTAAAGTAAGTCATTTCCTCCAATGTCCTTCCTACCACATCAGTTCATATTTCCCCCACCATTTACTTGCAGAATCAAAAGGCAATTGAGAAAAGCAAAACAAGATGCAGTTCAGCAAGCTCTTCTTCCTACCTCCTCCTATCCATTCCTGTTAAGCAGATTAAAAAACACCACCACCACAGGTTGAAGAGGGCCACCAGCTGCGAACCTCAGCACCAAACAGGCAGTCAACAATTTTGCAGTTGTCAGTAGAAACCCTTAATTTCTTTGGCATCACAATTTCCCTACTCCCAACATGTATGTTACAGGTAGAGCCCAAAGGCACTGGAGAGAATGATGGTGGCAAAGGCTGTAGCTGTCTTGCCCAGTCAACTGAGAACAGATGGCAATAATGCAGGCAGTGGTATTTTTCCACTTTTATTGCAATAAAAGCACCACTACTGCCTGCATTATTGCAACCTATCCTCCTTATTAGAAGAGCGACTGCAGAAACCTCCACCTGCACTTTTCTGAGCAGGGAAAGAAGCATAGGTGACTGATCACCAGTGGAAAAATACTGATACCTACACTTTGGGAAGAAGGGCATGGGGGGGGAGCAGGAGAAGAGGATCATATTTAAGAAAAGCGAAAGAATTTAATTCACACTTAAGGGGAGTTGTGGTCAAAGAGAAGGCTAATTCTGCTTTGGTTAACATGGATATCATTGCATTCAGGCATGCAGCTATGCAAGGAAATTGCCTCTGTACACTGGCCTCATGCATTAGTGATTAGTGTTCGGCTTTTTTTCTGTGCATCCTCATTGAGGTTCACTTGCTGTCTTACACTGGTTGAATTTGTGATGAACGGGCTTGAGGGAAGGCCTGTCTCTCTGGATGTAACGTGTGGCAGTTTGTATTCATACTGACTGTATGTTTCCCATTATATTATGGGACAGTCTTATCTCTGAATTATCACTCATTTTTCTAAAGCACTGCCTTGCAGAACAGCTCCATCACACTGCTAGCATGTCTTCACCCACCTGGGGTTTATATAACCTAGGGCAGGCACATCCAACATGCAGATCGTGATCTACCGGTAGATCACTGGATGTCTGTGGTAGATCACTGGCTCCCCCCAAAGCAGCTCTACAACTTTGGCTCCCCTAATAAAAAGCTCAACATTTTTGCCCTGCACCCCCCCAAAATGTGGCTTTCCTCCTCCCTAAAAGCTCAACTTTGACCTGAACTCCTAAAAAGGGAGTAGATCACTGCCAGTTTTAACTCTGTGAGTAGATTGCAGTCTCCTGGGAGTTGGCCAGAGTTGGCCACCCCTGACCTAGGGTTAGTATGGCTCATGTGCATCTGTCTTTGACTTCTGGTTGCACCAATGTAAGAAACCTAGCAACATTAACATTAAGCCTCATTGAGCTCAATGAATTTATTAAGCAAGCATACTGGGAGTGCACTAAGTTTGCATAGCCAGTAGAACAAATTTGAACTAAGAAACAATTGGGGTCCTCAGATTTTAATTTTCAACAGCCACTATTTAAAATTTTAGATGCCCATGTCATTAAAACGGTATCACTAAATGAGTCAAAGCATTTTCGAGAACTCTAATCAAGAATCTTCCAAAACAAATCAAACAAGTGGGTTGCACAGAAAATAAAAACACATGCTCACATACCTGCGCATTCGCTTCTTTCGCCACTAGAGAAAGGGGAGAGAAAGGAAGGAAAACAAGTCAGTGTTTTTGATAGCATCAAAACCCAGAAAAGTAACACAAATAGTACACTGGTATTTAAATATATATGAGGTGCAAGATCTCAACATGTATTTTTTTTAAAAAAAAAAATGGGCCCAGCACAAACAGTATTTTATCCATTAATGTCATTTCCTAAAATTGCTACTCTGCAGCTTGGCAGAAAAATGTATAAACTTTAATGTCAATTTAAAAATTCAAACAACAGCTCTACAAACCTGGGGCCCAGAAGAAAAGAAAAAACACTTGATAGTGCGATCTTGTGCACTGCTTACTTAGGATCAAGCCCCACAAAGTTCGATGGGATTGACGCCTAAATGCGCATGTATAATACTATAGTCACTAACAAAAATTCAGCTCTGCCAAGATAAATGCCTTCATCCAGTTTTCAAACCTGCTTCTCGTGCAGAATCGTCCCACGACTCCTATAGCCTCATGCTTTACCTCCACCCTCTCCAAGCTGGGAGGCCAAACTCTCTATATTCACACACCAGGTCCATCGCACACCCTAGGCCTTAGCAGGGTTTCCTATCACCGTGTAGGCCCAAATTTTCAAGAAGGTCTCGCCTGGCAGAGGAGCACGAGGCATTATTGGCAGCTCTTCCATTTCACCGCTCGTCATAATAATCTTCCCCATTTCGCAACCGGCCAACCGAAACAATAGCCCGCCCCATAGCAAAAGACGGCAACGCAGGCCTTGAGCCCAGCTACGTTCACGGGTCAGTTCGCTATCCAAGCCCAATACCCCACTCACCTTAGCTCTCATGTCGGGGTGGGTCCCCCGGGCTCAGTCCCTGAGAACTGGCAGCAAGGCTGTGGCCGGATGGCGACGGATAGACCTCGCCGGCCACCACAGAGCAGCTCCGGCACAAAATGGCGGTGACGGCAGCAGAGGAAAGGCAGAGGGAGGCGGTCGGTTGCTATTTATACGTCACGCGGCGGGCGGCAGGGGCGCGTCACGAACGGCGGTCTTCGCATTGCATGGTGGGAGTTGTAGTTTGCGCAAGGGAGAGGGGACACTTTTCTCGCAGTGTACTGTAGTTGCCTGCTCCGCCGCCATTTTGGACGTGAATGTAGGAGCCTCAGCCATCCTTCCTAACACCTGGAAAACGAAGATTTACTACCGGGGCATAGACTGCACTGTTAGCCGGACAATCCGGCGGAGGAGCAGTTACATTTCCCCACAGCTACAAGCACACCCAATTCTTCGGTGGAATTAAATTTCAAGCGATGAAACATGCCGTCAAGACCGCCTTTGACCATGTGCAGAGAGCATTTTACAAAATAATCCGCAAATGGAGTCCGCCTGCGCATCTGGAAAATTACCAAAAGTGTAGTTTTAAACTGCAGCTCTTCCCTACGGACTGTAGCAATCATGGAACAACACGCCTAGGATTTTAGCAAATACCCACGAAATAATCGTTTAAATAAAATGTCTGATCATTTGAATTATAGGCATGGGCAGGCTGATCCTAGGCATATTTGTGCAGTAACAAATCCCAGGTAAGGGCATAATAGGACTGCACTGCGTATAGGTCAAAAGAAGACTGGGATGCACCTAACAGGTTTTAATTTAGGTGTTTGGAACTAGAGCAACTGAACCATTGTTAACACTTGGCTGTACCCAAAATACTTGGGAATTGCATATTCACAACACTAGCCTAGGAGCACACACAAGGTGCACACTTATAAGGGAGCTCTATCCCAGTGTTTTTCAACCACTGTTCCGCGGCACACTAGTGTGCCGCGAGATGTCGCCTGGTGTGCCGTGGGAAAAATTGAAAAATTACTTTATATATAGTCAATATAGGCACAGAGTTAAATTTTTAACATTTTCTAATGGTGGTGTGCCTCGTGATTTTTTTCATGAAACAAGTGTGCCTTTGCCCAAAAAAGGTTGAAAAACACTGCTCTATCCAATCCTGTTAAGTAGACAAAATTGATCTAGTGCCCACACCACTCCCTCCCTCCCCCCCCATACACTGCACATAGACCACAATTACACATAAATATTCCTTGCAAAACAAAAAACCCCAAACCACCACAAAAATACATGAGGGTCAACAACCTGGTGCCCATGGGTTGGGTTGGCAATCCCTCCTAGGATCTAGCTATATGTAAGATGTTATGAAAATACTATTTGCAGGCTTTCCCGTGTATAAATTCATTGCCTACAATTGTCACCTGGACTCGCTGTACCTGATATACTAAGGGTGCAATGTGAAGTACAATGTGACCTGCTTTTTCTATGCTAATGCAAACATATTTAATGAAAATGGGCCCTTGCCTAGCTTTGCAAAAGAAAACAAAAATTGTTAAGCCAAATGGCAGTTTTAATATTTTTCAATATCATATACCCCCACCTCACCCCACAAAGGTTTTAAGTTTTTTTTTTTAAGAGCTTGAAATAGAAGAGGGCGGGGAAAGAGCACTCCCATCATGCAGCTCCTACATAGAAAAATACTACATTTCAGGACTGCAGGCTTCTCAAAACCTCTGGTTTATATCTTTGTGAAGCTACATGCACTTTTCAGGTCAAAACCAGCCCTTGTCAAATTTGTAAACCATCTGCTGATATTGGCTTAGCTTATTGTCTGAGCATTTGCTTCCCCCACTTTAATTATTTCATTTATTTATTAAATTTATATCCCACCCCTTTCCCCAAAGGAGTCCCAAGGTCACAGAACGTCTCTGCAAACACACAGCTTCAAGGAATACATTAGCAATGGAAATTAGTTCAAGGCATCAGACAGTATGCGGATACCAACAAAAAGCTGAGTTCTGCTCTTGACATAATCCTACCTAATAAAATAACCAGCTAAAGTGTGGCAGTATTACAAATTTGGAGCCATCTGAAAATGTCCACAATGAAATTACTGCACCTATGCTTCAATAGATTGTAAAAATGGAAGCAAGCCAGGAAATCACATCACCTAAGTCTTCTGTATTTTTTAAAATCTACATTAGCATCTCTGCTTCAGGCCTATCTTAATTTAAAATTGTGTTTTATAGAAATCCAAGGCAGGTAGTGTTAAGGAGACTTTTCCATCAGCACAAGCATTTCTGCTTGTCAGATGGAACTATCTCCCTTGTCCTTCATCTGTGTGCTGATCTGGGGGTTCTTCTCATCCCCCAAAGCCAATGGAGGTGTTGGGGTGAAGACGGGGAAGCTCCCCATTGAACTAGCAGGATTTGATGCACTGGCTTCTGCTAGCACAGCTATTTTGTTTAATCCAGCCTGTACAATGTGCACTTCTAGTCCACAGAATTAAGAACATACAATTATAATAACCAGATGAAAGATCATTTTTTAATTATTATTAAAAGATGATCCAAAAAGAATTCCCTTAAGAGAATCAAATCTTTTGTCTTAAGACAGTCTTTAAAATAATCTTCCAATTTATTTTTTTTAAATAATTCCAGTAGCACCTTAAAGACCAACTACCAGTAAGTATAAGCTTTCTTTATACAATTATAATGGTCACAATTCTAGAATTGTCTTGTAATAGGAGTATAACCATGCCACCTACACTTTCACACCGTCCAGTTTCCCTATGTACAGAGAGGGGACCTGAAATCCACTGCAACGCCATTTTTAGACCCACTTCTTTCCAGAAGCAGAAGAACAAGTTGGCCAGAGAAGGGGGGGGGAGGCGGACGATAACAATTCGGATGTTCAGATGCAAATCTGATCACTCATAATCACCCGACCATCCACATCCCCGCACCCCGCCCCTGCCATCACCTGCAGCCGGATTAGCTTCCCCACCCAGCCTCTTCGCCGTTTGCATATCTACCCCACCCAGCCTCTTGACCATTTGCATAATCTAAACCCATCAGCCAGACCTGTGCCACCTGTTGGGTCTACTACCAAAGCAGCAAGAAATAAACATCAAGACGTCAACTATAAACAAGGACAACCACCTTTATTCATATACAAAAGGACATGGACATTTACAATTCAGGAAGCTCCGATCGCCGACTCCACCCTGGGAACAGAAGATAAACAGGAGTATTATCTAATCAAAAGACAGGCAGGAAAACCACCCTGATACTATTGTATAAACCAATCACCTTGTCATAAAATGTACTTACCTTATGTAAATCCTTCTTTCCCGCTCTTTTCCTTCCATTCACCTGTATAGCAACGAAATTGTATAAAACCCTCCCTGTGACTATACTCTGGGTTCTCTCTCTTCGTGATTCTGCACGGCGTAGGGGAACCTCTGTTGCAACAGATCCAAATAAACGGGAGGGCTGTGCCTTGCTTTCCCTTCTACCAGCTCCGGTGTCGCCTCTGTTTTTTCCAGCGTAAGTGGGGAGCTCAGAAAAGGTGTGGGCTTCTCAGGGCTAAAATTCCGGAACTCCTCCTTGGGAAAACCGGGCCCCTTTTTGCCTTTTTTGTCCAAAATTGGTTTACAACAATTGGCGACCAACGAAGGGACCCAAGTTTTCCGGAGATCTGAGGGTTCTGGGGATGAGGGAGCTCAGCGCGCACCCAGCCTTTTGCAGGGAGAGCATTCCCCCGCCCCGGGGACCAGGATCTCCGGCAGTAATTTGGAGTTCCAGCGGGACGCACCGGAGGAAAGCAACGCAACCGGGAAGGAAATTTGTTTTTTCGTCATTTCGTTCATTGGTTGAAGGCTAAAGGAACCCGGGAAAGCCATCGAGAGAGCGCTAAGTGAGTATAAGGGACACGGGATAAGGGGTGGATAAGTGACCGCAGCAACGAAAAAACTCTGTACTATCCCTTTTCTTTTTCTTCGCTCGGACTTTTGGTTAGCAGCATAGCTGCAGGGCAAAGTGATAAAGCAGAACCGAAGTCCTGGGACAGCGCTCACGTCCTAAACGTGACAGCTGACCTGAACCACTCTGACTCTCTTGTCAAAAGTTTATTCCGTTTCCTCTTTTAATCTCTGAAGGTAAAGCTGCCCCTGCGCAGTTCCGATCTGAAAAGACGTGACGGACTGCTGTCAGAATGCAAGGTTACCTTTTCCTTTCACAAAATTCTATCCTGGGCTTACCGCTTCGGCATTGCACACACAAGCGTTCGAAGGCAGGTAGCCCTTTTCCTTAGCTTGTAGGAGGTAGGAACGTTGCTGTCGGACCCTCAGCAATTATTATTGACACTAGTAAGGGGGGTCTCGAAGGTACTTGATCGCACCACAGCCTAGTAGCAAGAAGCCAACGGCTGGCCGCCTAGTAGTTAGCGCAGACGAACGGTAGGCAGGAAAGGGACTACGAAGTTCCAGGTTGAGTGTCAGTGAGTGTCCGTCCGATCAGGGTTTCTCCAGCCCGAACTGCAGTATAAAAGACCGATCCCCTAGCTAGAATGGGTGCACCCCAATTCAAGGAATTCCTTTCCCAGACTCCTGGTCAGAACAAAGCCCATCTGGCTTGGTCCTGGCTGGAACTCTGAGTCAGTTCGCTCCAATTTGTACTTTAAATTTGACATGACAAACTTATAAAATTGCAATTGGTACAGGATGAAGAAAAATAAAGGGTTGTAACTTTGAAAATGTTTGCTCAAACTTTGAAATTGGTCCTTTAAAGGAGGCTCATAAAACCACTTCATGTGGGACTTTCCCACTAACTTCGCTTAATGAAACAGGAAGTGAGCCAACTCCTTATGGAAATATATGTTTACATGTTACATGTCTGTTATGTGTGTTGTCTGTTATACATGTGAGTCTGTTCCTTGTGTCTCTGTCATTTTGTTTTCCTTGTGTAACTTCAGTGAGTTTAAAAAGGCCAGAGAGAAACCCCCCCAAATATTATCCAGTCTGAGAGCCTGTATGTTAGAGATCTTCGTTTTCCTTGAAGTAAATAAGAGAAGTAATCAAGGTTTAGAAAATGCAAGCTTGCTTAAATAATCTTATGTAAGTGTTGTTCAACCCAAAAATGGAATTTGTAATGAATTATATAACTGAACTTGAACTCAGTGTTCAACACAATTTTTTCTGCTGCAGAAGAAGTTTTACAAGATGAATTGCACTCAATCATCACCTTAAAAAAACTTTGTTCTGTCTGAGCTTTTCCTTCCCCATCACTCTAAAGGTACCCCCATCTCACTTTCCTATGTATGGTTGTTTTAATTCTTAACTTGCTGCTAATACATTGGTTCATTAGGCTTCAAGAAAATTGTTCACTTTTACCTTCTTAAAAAATCACTTCTATCAAATCTATGGCTGTTTTATTATTTGTAGGTGGTTATATCAACTCTTGAATTAGTATTCCTTATAAAAGACTATCTCCCTATCAAATCTTAGGAAAACCGTCTGTTCACTTGTATCTTAAAAAAAAAATTCTCTAAGAACTTGCCATCTCTAGTCTAAGGAAAAAACCTCACTCAAATTATCTTAAAGTCTGCTAAAGGGTTCTGTATAAAGATGGTACTTTTCTTTTGCTTTTAGTACATGTGTACTTGCATGATAGTTGTGTCTGTACATAAGAATGTGTTTCTGGTAGTACAAATCTTGTGAACCTTGTATTTTAGGGGGTTGGACTAGATGACCTCAGGGTACATTTCAACTCCCACTTTATAACTACGTGGAAGGCCATGTGTCTGCAAGCATTGGAGGGTAATTTTTAAATCCTGGTGTGGTGGTGGGTTGAAATTCAACCCAGCTTTCAGAGTTGAGAGTAGAGTGCTGTGTTTTGTTTTATAAAAGGAGTGATTACCAATTCACCTATTTTAAGTTTTAAAGTTTAAGCACATACAAGAGCCTTGAAGAGCCAATATTTGAATTTTATTCATTTTGACTCTGGCCATTTTTACTCATATATAAGGGAGCAGGTATTCTGCTAAATGACCAGAGGGGGCGCACACAATAATGATAGCCCACATACTCAAGTAGACTAATCAATGAGCCTTGACCATTTTCTCCTGTAAATAAAGGGCAGAATAATTTTGTCTGCAAATGGTACAATTGAGAATAGAAACCTGCACCCCAATTTCCTGTAGATAAAGGAGGCATAGCTCCCAATTTATTTTGCCTGGGGTATGATATGTTTATTTGGTACAGTAAACA